>JAPYZC010003201.1:31-16796 GCA_030522665.1 Ichneumoninae sp. A BG-2022a | reverse complement strand
TTTCACTACTTCATCCTTAGCAGCATCCACAGTTTCAGCAGCAGTTGCTGCTGCCGCGGAGGTTTTGTCTTTCACTGCCTTCGCGTCTTCTTGGATTTCTTTGCTAACAGCATCCTTTGCCTTTGCTGCGTCTTTAGTGAGTTTTTCTGCAGCGTCACTTGTTGCTTTAGCTGCTTTGTCCGTAACTTCTACGACCTTTTCTCCAGTCGCTTTAGCTGCACCTGACACTGCATCTTTAGCAGTAATAACTGTTTCCTTTACTTGTTCTTTAGCAGCTGCAGACTTATCAGCTACTTTCTCCACTCCAGCTGATACACCCTGAGTCAATTTGTCCTTTGCATCACGAAGATCTGCAGCAGCTTTGTCCTTCGCATCCTTTGCCGCTTTAGCAGCTTCTTCGGCGGCTTGTTTTGCATCTTCTTTCTCCTTCGTGGTCTCCTGCTTAGTGTGTTCGATGAATTCGTTAACGTCATCTGAAACTTCATCAGCGGCGTGTTTAGTGCTTCCAAAAATTCCGGATAAGAAGCCTCCAGCCTTTGCTTTGGCCTTCTTAGCGTCTTTCACCGCTGCGTCCTTAGCAGCATCCACGGTTTCAACAGCAGCTTCCGCTCCCGCGACCACTTTATCCTTTGCCAATTTCGCGTCTTCCTTAATTTCCTTACCAACAGCTTCCTTGGTCTTCGCTGCGTCCTGGACAATTTTTTCCGCTGCCTCACTCGTTGCTTTCGCTGCTTTGTCCGTAACGTCTACGACCTTTTCTCCAGTCGCTTTAACTGCATCTTTAGCAGCAATGGTCGTTTCCTTTACTTGTTCTTTAGCAGCTGCAGTCTTATCAGCTACTTTCTCCACTCCGGCTGAAACACCCTGAGTCAATTTGTCCTTCGCATCTCGAAGATCTGCAGCAGCTTTGTCTTTCGAATCTTTAACGGCCTTCGCAGATTTTTCAGCGGCTTGTCTTGCCTTTTCTTCCTCATTCGCGGCCTCTTGCTTGGCATCTTCGACAACTTCCTTGACCTCCTCCGAAACTTCATCAGCCGCGTGTTTAGCGCCCTTGAAAATTCCAGACAAAAAGCCACCGGCCTTTGCCTTGGCCTTCTTAGCGTCCTTCGCTGCTTTTTCCTTAGCAGCCTCTGCAGTTTCAGCAGCAGCTTCCGCTCCCGCGACGACTTTGTCCTTTGCCGCTTTGGTTTCTTCTTTGACTTCCTTGCTCACGATGTCCTTAGCCTTTGCAGCGTCTTTGCCGAGTTTCTCCGCAGCGCCGCTTGTCGCTTTAGCCGCTCTCTCCGTAACCTCGACGACCTTTTCCCCACCCGCTTTAGCCGCGTCTTTAGCAGCGGCCAATTTATCCTCGGCATGTTTCTCAGCCGTCTTGGTGTGAACGACAACTTTCTGTATACCAGTCGAAGCTTTCTCCTCCGCCTGCTTCGCCGCCCTCGCAGCTTCCTCAGCTTCGCGGCGCGCGCGCTCTTCCTCCTCCGCAGCTTCCTTCTTGGTGTCGTCCCAGAATTCCTTGACATCCTCAGAAACTTCCTCAACCGCGTGCTTCGCGCCTTTGAGTATCCCGGACAAAAATCCTCCCTCCTTGTCCTTAGGTTTGTGCTCGACTTTGTCACCCACCGGAACTTCCTTCTTGTGCTCTTCCGGTTTTTCAGCCAGTGCGTCGGCGACGTTTCTCGTGTCGTCCAGGAATTTCCCGGTCGCGATTCTCAGCTCTTCGTCCCCGCTGTCGAACGAAGCGTCGCCGGACGTGCTCTTTTCTCTCGACTTGCTTCTCCTCTTCAGGGTCGACTTGGGGCTCTTGAAGATGCCGAACAGACCGCCTTTCTCGGACGGCTTCTCCGTCGGACCATCCGCACTCGACTCCGCGGCGCCAGATTTTTCCACACCCACCTCGCGAGCAGCCGGGCTGATTCCTCGACTCTTCACGTCCTCCCGCGAGATGGTTCTCTTCTCGTGCTTCACTGGCGAACCCTCCTCCATCAGCGGCTCCCGCAGAATGTCCGCCGTGCGTCTCGTGTCCTCCAGGAACTTGCTCGTAGCGTCGCGCACTTCACGCTGTTGCTCTTCGTCTCCGCTCTCGAAAGACGGTTCCTTCGAGGTGCTTCGCTCCCTGGAGCGGCTCTTCTTTCGGCTCTTCAGCTTGGGACTCTTGAACATGTCGAAGAAGCTCTTCTTGCCGTCATCGGACGCTTGCGAGTCCTCGAGGTCGCTTTTTGGCTCGTCCTTCGAATCGAAGGACTTCAAGGGCGTTTTCGATGACACGCCGTTTTCCTTCTCGGCCTTGTGATCTTCAGATTTGTCGATGACTTTGGTCGATGTAGAGTAGACCGTCGTCACCAGAGTTTCCACCCCGGGTTTCCCATCGATGGGTTTGCCCTTGACCACGTCGTACGAAGCGCCTTCAACTTTGTCCTTGGGGGTATCGAAAGCGCGCTCTCCAGTCGCGACGAACCGCTCGATCTTCTCATCGGCATCCAGTTTAGGCTGGACCTTGTAGGCAACCGGTTCGTGCATCTTGTCGGAGGCTTTCCTGGTGTCGTCCAGGAAAGCGGCGGTCGCGATTCTCAGCTCCTCGTCACCGCTGTCGAAGGACTCCTGCTTTGGGGAATCGGTTTTGTCCTTGGAGCGGCTGCGCTTCTTGCCCTTGGGGCTCTTGAAGATCCCGAAGAAACCTCCGCTCTTGTCCTTTCCCTCGTCGCCGGAGTCCTTGGAGGACTCCTTGACGACGGTCGGCTTGTCTTTAGCTTCTTTGTCGCGAAGAGACAAACCCTCTTCTATGTTCCTCAGGTCCGTTTTTAGGGTCTTTGATAGTTGGTCGGCACTGTCCTTGACGTCTTCCGCAGCTGTCTTTGCTGAAGCAGCCGATTTCTCCATGGCTTTCTTCGCCTCCTCAGGAACTCCTCGGACATCCTCGCTGATGCGCTGAGTTTTCTCCTCGATCACCTTGTCGCCGTCCTTAACGATCTTCGTCACCGTCACGGTTCTCGTCGTCAGGGTCGTCTCGACGTCCTTCTTAGTCTTGTCGACCACGTCCTTTATCTTCTTGCCATCATCGAGAATGTGCTTCGTTCCGTTCGTCACGGTAGTCTCGATGGTTTTGGTCGTCACGGTCACGTCCTCGACTTTCTTGGCTTCGCGTTTGACGCCGTCGAGGATTTTCTGATCAGGTCTCACCGAAACCGCAACTTCGCGCAAATCCTGTTCCATTTTTTTGGAGTCGCTCTTCACTCCATCGACGATTTTCTGCTCTGAGGCTCTCGCGGACTCAACGACGTCTTTCGCGTCCTTCTTCGTGTCCTTGGCAGCCTTCTTGAGCTTCTCCTCGGCAGCCTCCGCAGCTTTCTTCGCCTCGTCCGCGGCCGAGTCGATGCTTTCCTCCAGCTTGGGTTTCGAGCTCCTGAAGAGGCTGGAGAAGAATCCAGGCTTGGATTTGCTCTCCTCGTCGTCTTCCGTGTCCGTCGCGTTTTTCTCCTCGGAAGGCTTCGACCTGACGTCGACCACAGCTTCGGTGACGCTTCTCTCAGGTTTCTCCAGGTCAGCGTGATGGAAGGCCGCGGCGCTTCGCCTGGAGTCCTCGAGGAACTCCGCCGTCGCGATCCTCACGTCGTCCGGTTGGGACACTTGAATTATCGGAGGAATCAGATGGGGAGGTTGATGATCGTCGCGCTTCCTCGAGTCCTCCAGGAACCTCGTCGTGGCGCTTTTGCCCTCCTCGTCCCCGCTGTCGAACGAGGTGTCCTTCGAGTCCTTCGACTTGCCCTTCTTCAGCTTCGGCGCCTTGAAGATTCCCGAGAAAATTCCACCGGCTTTCTCCTTGGGTTTCTTCGACTCTCCGTCCAGCTTTTCCTTCCCTTCGCCCTCGGGCTTCTGGGCGTTGTAGACAATCTCGTACGCGGACTGTTTTCCGTCCTCCGACGATTTTTCCTTCTCCGGACTCTTCGCTGGCTCCGACTTGAGAATGCCCCTTATGTCCTTCGTTCTCTCCGCCACCTCCTTCTCCTCCCTCGACGATCTCTCCTTCTCGCTCTCGAGACTCTTGCCCGAATCGGCCAGCATCGTGGCGCAGTCTGGGTAGACTTTGGCGATGCTCCTGGCCGCGTCCTTCTTGGACTCATCGGTTCTAACGTTTGTGTCAAACGAAACCGTTTGCCCATGCAGCTTCGCCTCGTCGCCGAGAATTTCCACGATCTTTTCGTCCATCATCGGACCTTTCGTCACGATTTTTTGCTCCATAATTGGAACTTTTGTGACGATTTTTTCCTCTATGACCGGACCTTTCGTCACGATCTTTTTCTCTATGATCGGCCCTTTTGTGACGATTTTTTGCTCTATAATCGGCCCTTTTGTGACGATTTTTTCCTCTACGACCGGACCCTTCGTCACGACCGTCTTCGTCGTCACCCGCTCGACCGGGTCCGTAAGCGGACCCGTGGAGATGACGATTCTGTCGCCCGGAACACCCTGACCTATGACCGGGTCGTAGGCGCCGAAGTAGTGGCTCTGGCGCAGAGGCTGCGAGTCCATCACCGACTCCGTCACGACCGGATGGTCGTACTCCTGCACCGTCGTCGTTCTCGTTATCACGGTCTGTCCCGATCTCGGATCACCCTCAGTCGTCACGATCGTCTTAGTCGATATCAACCCACCCTTAGAATCGTCCTTGCTTCCCGGTAACCTACGCTCTTTAACTATCAGGGGCTCGATGTCGTCGACCCGCTCCGAGACCGACTTCGGTCTCGGAGAATCCGACTCGTCGGTGAGGACGAGATCGTCAACGCGAGCTAAACGACGACCTACAGCAACCTCAGCCTCGTTACTCGCACTCGCATCATCATGATAAACCCCCGACCACCCTTCCTTCGCTAACTTCTCCTTCTCTTTTTCTGCGTCTTGTATGACACCTGTTAATTAAGTATTAAACATTTTTTAGGCATCGAAAACACGTGGTAAATCATCATATCGTCACTTTTTTTTCTTTTTTTTTTCTATATATCATCTCGTCATCATTAGTGTAAGCTGGCTGGCTGAATAAATATGCCCATTGATGGAGGCAGCAGTTAGACTTCGCCGTGGCAATTGTGCTTAGTGTTCGTGCTGTGGAGCAGCTATCTTTGTAAGAGGAAAAAATATACTGATTGAGATATCATGTTTCGAAGGACCTCGTGAGACCCGTTGATTTTTTTTTAATGAATTTTTTTTTTTTTTTTTGCGAGACGGTAGAAAGCGCTCGAGT
This sequence comes from Ichneumoninae sp. A BG-2022a, assembly GCA_030522665.1. Taxonomy (NCBI): domain Eukaryota; kingdom Metazoa; phylum Arthropoda; class Insecta; order Hymenoptera; family Ichneumonidae; species Ichneumoninae sp. A BG-2022a. The sequence continues at coordinate 11,563 of JAPYZC010003201.1, read as the reverse complement.
AAGCGACGAGTTGAAAAGTCTGACTCTTGTCGTTGTGTCGGTATATCGGTCCGTCGTTTTCTTGGATTCGATTGTTAAATGGCACGTCCAAATATGCCTGTGATATGATTTATTAGAGGCGCAAGAATTTCATTGCTCTGATCGTTAATTGACGAATTTCTCGAATTAAAGATACTGTAAAAATAAATTGTTCATTTAATGTAACGGAACTTGAAATTTGCTTACGTCACTTACATTAATCGAAGATCAATGTACTTTTATTTGTGAAATCAAAAAACTAAATTTCATTAAATCTTCATTACGAATTATAATTGAAAATAAAAATGTTACTGTAAAAATTTTTAATTTCAGAAACAGTTTGTGTAAAACAGATTCCAGTGTCGTTTCATTAATTTTCAAACAACATTTTTTTACAGTGCATACAAAAAAATATAGTTCGTTATGTCTCTCGAAATGCAAGTTTCATCCACTGTTACGGATCGTCAAAGAAAATCAACGGACAATATTAGTGCAGTGATTTAGTACTTTTTAACTTCATCGCATAAATATATATGAATATACTGTATATGTATGTGTGTTTCTGTATTCGTTGCGTAAACGACAGCGACAACGTGTAGCGCAATTTATTTAAAAATATATAATAATAATCGACCCAAAAATCGACAGCTGCTCCGTGCGCCCACACAGCCAGTTCATGCAACGCCAAACAATTGCAGATTTACCTTGCTGAAACAAATTTTTTACGAGGAAATACGGAAGAGCAGAAAGAGAGTATTAGTGGATCGACAACATTTACGTTTGTCTTTATAATTATTAATTATTTTGTGTTCTTTAATTTTGTTTGTTTGTTTTCTGAACAATGTGGGGTAGTCGTGACTAAGTCACGACGGATATCCAGGTGACGCGTAAGCGAAAATAATAATAATATATGTTATTTTTGTTTCCTCGGTTATGGAGTAAAAAAAAGCGAAAAAGCCTTTCGATTCGGCGAGATCTGCACCGGGTGCCAGAACCTGCTGGTGAAAAATAATATAACGAGGATATATATGTATATATATAAATGTATACATAATAATAATAAGTGGTTATGAAAGTCGTAAGCTTCGGGTGCCGTATGACATTGCGATTTTTACACAATCGGAATTGATCATCGTATTATACATTGGCACACTGTAAAAGCCGGAGGCTCTGACATTCGGAGGTAAAATCGTGCCTGGAATAATAATTTAATTATCGTAAAGAAAGTCCCCGTCGCCGGCAACAGGTGGGCTTCGATTGGAGCTCATAAAAGTTGACGCTTGTTTATCGACACGATTTTTCGCAACCCAAATGCCCGCGGAGGATTCGGTAATGGGATGCACGCTGAATTTTATTTAATCTTTTTATTTGTTTTATTGAAATTTTTAATTATTAATTTTATTTTGTTTTTGACGAAAGTGCAATAAACAAATAGGGGCGTGAATCCCATTGCCGTATGTTTTCACCTACACGATTATCGTTCATGCTACAGAGATTCAAAAGAAAAGAAGATAGACACAGAAGAGACAGAGCCGAGATAAAGAGATAGAATAAGAGAGCGAGAGAGAATGGAATCCAGGAAACGATGATGACCCTGAAGATATCCGCATGACGTCAAATTTCGTCGTTGGCAAGGCTCTATCAATGCCCTGCTTTAAGCAGAAAAAAATTATTCCCTTTTTCTAATTCTAGTTGGATTTCATTTTTTTATTCTTATTGAATTTTATTTTCAAATTATAATTGAATTTTATTTTCAAATACTAATTGAATTTTATTTTCGAATTTTAATTGAATTTTATTTTCAAATTCTAATAGAATTTTATTTTCTAACTCTAATTGAATTTTCTTGTCTAATTGTAATTGAATTTTATTTTGCGGGTGAGCTTCCCCGAGCGAAGGTTGTGCGATGACAACACACGCCGTTGTGACTTGATGAAATTTATTCTCATGCAGATATCTTCAGGGTCGTAAACGATACTCGCCGTTTATTATCGATTCTGCCAATTTACCCGCTGCTAAGGCAAAGCACGGCCCCTCAACCCATCGATCTCTTAACGTTATCGTTTCGTTAAAAAAAAAAAAATAATTTCTTCGATTCACTTACCGGTAACGAGTCTGTTGGCATCCTCGTAAATCCTCTGCCTCTTTTTATTATCATCGTCCGGTATATCGTAAGACTTTTTCGTCATCGTGTCCGTGGCGTGACACTTATGTGCAAGAAACTCTGCCATATCGTCACCGAGCTCTTTCTCTTCACTGGCATATTTGTCTTTTATCGGGGTCGAGGTACCGTTGAAAACAGTGCCATTGGTGATTGTGACGTGCTGCTTAGCTGTGGAGTGCAAAAAAAAAATAAATAAAAAATAATGTGTGTTTCGAAAAGTAGATGAAGAAGGCGAGAGTAAGAGGAAGACGATGAACATTAGCCAAGAAGCTACAGCGACAAGCGCTTATTTAAGACACTGGATTTAAGACATAAGGATTTGGTCCAAAAAACAGGTCACTTTTCAACATTTTTTTAACGCGGGTATTAGAAGGACAAGGTCGGATTTTTAAACACAGTTATAATACAAGGTGTCATGAAGTTACATTTTTTTTAATTAAAAAAATATCAATTAAGAACGGACTTATCGTTTCGCCGAAAAACAACGACCTTAATCGATTGTTGTTAACAAATAAATGAACTTTTCTTTAAGTGATCCGGTCATTAGATAAAAAAACTTTTTAATGAAAGATTTATCCAGATTCAGCTTCATCGGACGAATAGATTTTGAGATATGATGTCCCATGTTAATTGTTAGTTGTTCATAAATCCGTTGTTAATCTATATTCCAGAATTAAAAAACTCAAACTTCATAACACATTGTATTGACTGTGTGTAAAAAATCAGAGCTTGTCCTTCTAATACACGAGATAAAAACAAAAGTTGAAAATCGACTTGGTTTTTAGAGCAAATCCTTATGTCAGTGCCTTAAGAATGCATAACACGTCCATTCTCAGCCGGAAGTGACATTTAGTCAGAATTTGAAAACTTCCTAACAGCATAAAAATCAGAAAAAATCAACTGTATTAAATGAGCCAAACTTTTCGTTACAAATATATGTACAATGCATCCTTAAAAAAAACCTCTCCGAAGTGTTGAGAGAATTTGTCTCGAACATTTTATAGTAAAAAAAGAAAAAAAAACATCACTGCGGCATTGGGTATAAATGGTCAAATCGTTAATTCTCAAGAAGGAAAGTTGACACGCGTACGCAGTTTATTCGAGCCGTGCGTGACCGAGAAATGCCACAAATCGTTGCGACGTTCAACGCCCTAGATTTTTTTCATTTTATTTATTTTTTCCTTTTTTCTTGAACGAGTTTGCCCCAGCGATCCGTACCTCTGTGAGCAAGGTTTCCCATGTCGGGCACTTGAGAGTTGACAACATGTGACACAGCGAGAGAAGCGCTCACACCGAACAGCTATGCAGTATGCAAAAGGTGTAACAATTATTCGCGGCAATCCGCTCAGTCGAACGAACGGTGACTAAAGCCTCTCTCTCGTGCAGTGATTCAGTGCATCCCTTCTGCTTAGCCACCGGCAAAAGTTAACACGTATTACGAAAGCCACTGGTTTTAATACGAATAGTGAGATCACAGAGACTTCCTCTCGTTAGCGGACGATTTTTTTTTCGCAACGAACTATGCGTCGACGTCGAATGCGTCAGACGTACGCGTTTGTAATCGCGGTTCGAAGCGTTCGGCGAGCCACAAACAACCGAATTTATTGCCTCGTTAGATGCGAGAGAGGAAATATAAAAATTCGATGAGGAGAAAAAAAAGAAGAGGTATAAACAAAATTTATTATGAAAAATTGACTCACTCTGTTTGCGCGTCACGTTGCCCATGTTGCTGAGATCCTCGACAGACTCGGAATCCTGCAAACGACGAAACCGTAAGACAATTAATGTGGACATTCTCGAACGATGAGGTAACGTATCTAGCGTTGCGGAGCTCTCAACAATGGCTGGGAATTGGATAATGGGAGGGCACGCGAATTGCAGCCGATGCCACGTTTGATAAAGGCGCTTCGTGGCGTCTCTGGGAATTTTTCATTACCGTGTCACAATATCGGGAACGCTCGTTAAGTTTGATTCAATCGTCTGAGAGCGCGTGATAGGGAAATTGAGACGAAGAGGAATTTTAAATGAATTATCATTTCCGCGATGGCATCGACGTACCCGCATTCGATCGGGTTCTTCGTTGTCGAGATGTAATGTTGGTCATAATTGCGGAAACGCTCGTTAAGTTTGATTCAACCGTCTACATACCCGCGTGGGGAAATTGAGACTTGGAATGATTAAATTAACATTTTTAAAAATCATCTAGTGATTAAATGGAACATATTCGTAATCAAGGATCTGTCAAAATTTCAACTCAATCGGACGAATAGATTTTGAGATACGATGTCCGTTAATTATTAATTGTTAATGAGTCCGATTTTTATTTTTTAATAAAAAAACAACGCACACTTCACAACAACTTGTTGTTAAAACAATGTTGAAAATCGACTTTCTTTTTGGACCAAATCGTTATGCTTTAAGTGCCTTAAGTTTGATTTAAGTATACGCGCGCGTGTAGGAAATTGAGAGGGAAGAAATATAATTTCGCGAAGGCATCGACGTACCCTCATTCGATCGGGTTCTTCGTAGTCAGGGTCCAATTTTGGATCCAGCGTGCCATCGCGTCGCAGCGACGAGTCTCTCGACGGTCCCAATTCCTCCTTCAGCGAATCGAAACCCGGCTGATCGAGCCTCACTCGAGCCACTGCCTTTTCAACGTCGTCGGTCACGAGTTCTACGTTGAATATACACGTCTTTACGATATCCTCACGACCGATTTTGTTCAGTGCCTTTTCCAGCGTGTTTCCTGAAAAAAGACAAATCTTCACGTTACTCACATGGATCAAAAAAAAAAAAAAAAATGAATCATACATCACGCGATAAAAAAAAACTTTTATCCGATATCATCGCCGAACGAACCTCGATTTTGTACAATCGTCACTCGCGAAGGTGGCGTTCTGTTAAATACCAACAAAAGCTCGCTCGTGTAACCGGCCACTGAAGGGTTCTCGTATGCCTGATATAGAGATATAAACATCTTCTTCTCTATTAAAAAAAATCCCTAAAAACGCTATTTCACTATATTTTATTTTATATTCTTTTACTATAAAAATTATCGAAAAAAATTCTTCGTTCGTCTTCTCACAAAAGCACTTTCACTATCCACAAAATAAAAGTTTCTATAATAGTACGAAGAAAAAAAAAAAAAAAAAAAACTTCTCGAAGAATTAACAAGAATAGTTTTTCGATTCGCTCGTATTAAAAAAAAGTGCACGGGTTTCACGTTGCAAGGACGATCTCACAGTTCGCAGAGCCGGTACATCGCGCACCACCTTCGCATCGGCGCGAACACTGAACTGAACGTTGTTGTTTTTCTTCCTCCGATAATAGTTATGATGTTATGTTGCGCGGCGGGCCGTCGTACAGCGTTTCGATTAGCATGAACAAGTGGGAGAGCTCGTGCGATACGAGAGGGTCCACGTGTTTATGCGAGGCATAATAATGGCGCGGTGAGATCATAAACTACGCTTCTGCAGAGATTCCAGACGCTTGACTCAACATCGCGGCTCTCTACGTTCTTTCTTAGCTTTACCTTGATAAAAAAAACTGGTTTCTCTCTTATTTATCTACGCTTTCCTCGGTCAGTTTAGAAGTGACCTAACGTCTTACTGGACCAAACGCTCGGGCCCGGTCGTCGAGCGCTTGGGGTTTATTGACGGAGCTGACAATTCGCGATTTCCTGGCGGAGAGTTGGGGTGGCGCCGGTCATCGAGGCCGAGGTCGTCACGAGTGATTGCGTCACTCTGATGCATCGGACTTATTAATAAACATTGAAGAATCGAATGTCTTAATTCTGACACACGTCCTGTCGGTCGGCATCGCTCTGACTGTGTTACGCGGCGAATTAAAGTATCGCCGTACAAAAAAATCGTATGAAATTTAATGTACTGGTACTGGAAGACCAGCACGAGTACATTTTATACATAGACTAGTATATTAAATTTTGTGTACAATTGTGATGAAAAATTAATATTTAGTGTATTAAAAATATTGAAAATACTTTACTTTTAATAATTTACTTTAATTTCACTGTAAAAATGCATTCATTGTTTATCACAAATGTCCTTTAAATGTTAATGTAGCAGTTTTTGCATAAACACTTCCAGCCAGGTGCATTAAGTTTTATACAAATTGTTTTGACAATTTGGAATCAAGTCCGTCGTGTACCAAGATGTCAAGTGTTTGCACACAATTTAAAGGGATAATTAGTGGGAACTAAGGTGGATCTAGATGAAAAAGTTCTTACCTTATGTAGAAAAGATGTACCACATTGAATGTACCGAAAAATAACTCAGTTTACGCCAATATAACCACGGGTATATTTTAACGCAGTTTTTGTGAAGTTGAATTTGTAATTTTAGTTCGATTAAAAAAAAAATTAAATTGTTTGTTGAAAAATATTTCAACAAACAAAATAAACGGTTCATCGTCAAGATCGGACCAAAATGACAAATTTGGCTTCATAAAAATTGCGTAGAAATGTGCCCTTGATTTATTGGCGTAAGCTGAGTTATTTTTTCTGTACATTCATTGTTGTACATTTTTCTACACGAAGTACATCTTGGGTCGCAAAAACGTCTCCATTAAAACGTGTACAAACGATTTTTCAAATCCGAGTAGTCGTTTGACTTGTCTGTAACGCACAAACTCCTTAACACATCTATGGGCGAAGCTACTGTCGGCATCGACGATGAGTATCGGTTCACTTTTTTTTTTTTTTTTTTTTTAACTTCTTACATTCAAGTATCCAACGCGTCAAAGATCAAGGTCAACGGCTTTTATGAAATATTCGACGAGAAAAAATAACGCGATGCCGACATCTCGAGAACGAGCGATTAAATTATGTTTCGAATAATTTTTTTTTTTCGAGATACTTCAAGCTCGAGGCTTCCCGGATTTTTTTTTCGAGATAAAAATATCACTGACCAGTCGCTTTGTTGCCGTTCCCTTGCCAAAGTTTGAACATCGCTGCTGCCTGGAGCGCGGGCTTGCCGGGATGCTCGCTCTTTATCGTGTCGACTTCATTCGGCGATATATTCAATTCTTCCGCCAATTTTTCCCAGTCCCGGTCCAACAGGTTCGCGATGTCCGTCAAAAAAAAAAAAAAAAAAAAAAAAAAAAAAAACAAGATGTTAGAAACGAATTTTAGCGTAACGATAAAAATGAGATTTTTTTCCATTCGATCGTTTCGACAGTAAATCCACTTACTTATTCCTCCGTCTCGCAAGAAGCTGTAATTCTTCGACAGCTCCAATAGATCGAGTTCCGAGTGTGCAGCTTCCGGTGAAATTTTTTCTGGCAGCAAAATATTTAATGTGCATATCGGTGTCTGAGGTGGTTCGCCTTTCGGCACTTTGGGCTCGCTCATGAACATTATGCGGCCCACCATGTCGGCCGCGTCGGGATCCTTCACTCTCGCCGTGAACGGCACGCGATTCTCCTTGAAAGCTCGGAAGGGCAGTTGCAATTGTTCGCCGCTCTTCATCACGGGCACGAGATTGCCCGCGAACTCCATGTATTGTGTTTTACCTTCCAGTACCTTTAACGTGACAATAAAAAATTGGCGCATGAGCACTACTGACGGGTAGAAGTTGGGAGACTCAAGATGTATTAGGGTGTTTCACAAAAAGGACATTTCTTTTTAAATTTTGCTCCTACTTTTTTAAAGTCTAGATTTCAGAGGTGCCGCATTCGACGTTTGTACCCAAAAAATGCGGCACCTTTTAAACTTAATTGTCAACGACCGCCTTTCGCGAAATGTTTTTTTAGATCGAAATGTATAATTCTACGAGGTGAGAGATTAACTTTTTGTAATTTTTTGTAGTGAACCCAAAATACATAATTAAACATTTTTTTTAATTTGTAGTCTTTTGGGTTTAATACAAAAAATTGCAAAACGTTAAGCTCCCACCCCATAGAACTATATATATTAATTGATAAAAAAAATCCAGCGAAAGACGGTCGCTGACAATTAAGTTTGAGAGGTGCCTGAGAGTACCGCCTTTTGTGCGGTTCAATTTGAGATCGAAATCTGTACTTTAAACAGGTGGGAGGAAAATTTAAAAAACAATGCCTTTTTTTGAAACATCCTAATATGGATAATACAGGCTAGGGCTGTATAGATAGGCTGGCCGAGTCGGCTAAAATATCTTATCCGGCTAAACTATTTTAGCCGGCTAATCCGTTTTAGCCGGCTATGCTAATGCAGTCTTGGCATTTTTTGACGAATTTTTATTTTATTTTATTTACTTTTTTATTAACTGCCACGTATTTTTTGGTAATTTGCCCAGACCTGATTAATATTCATTCCCGAGTCGAGGATAATAGGTTAAATGAAAGTTTGAAATTTTTTGTAGGAGATCGGCCGGTTCCAACTCACCTCGACATCCCGACTCTTGGCCACCTCCGTAAAGTGCTCCTGGTGCTCTAAAGTTTTGTCCTCCTTGTCGTCGGTCATACAGAAGACTCGCAGCCTCGCTTCCAGTGGGTCAACGCGCTTCGCGAATACGACAAATCTGAAAAAAAATCCGACGAATTTCTGATGAAAGTTCTTATCTAGATGCATCGATATTGATAATTTCAGGATTGAAAAATCTTTAGCACATGGTTTGAGAGTAATTTTTTTTTTTAATACACTTTGGTTTGTTCACTTACTTAGCCATGAACGGCACATGTGTCGCGTGTGTGTAGAGTTCGGTTGCCATTCTCGTGGCTTCGGTGATGTTTCGACAGTCCATCAGCCAGAACCGTGCGGACACGGTGGTCGTGAACGATACGCAATCCTTGACGAACGTCAGCGGCGTCGACCCGGTCACGTCCTCCCAGACCGCCCGTGACTGACCCCCTGAACGACATACATGCCAAGTCCAATAACATTATTAAAATATGTCCGTGCAGCGAATGCGCCAACGGCGAGAGAGGAGAAAGATTGTGATTCGTGTGAAAAGTTGGATGTTGAATTTTTTGGTTCGCCTTTATAACACAGACGCGATCTTGCAAAACTTTTCTTCGCTTCAGCGTATTTTCCTCGTCAAACCATATTACTGTTTTGAATTTAGATTTTTTTTTAAGGACTGTACGGTTTATCGTGATGAAAAGTTTGCCGATCCCTCGCTGCACTTCGTGTTGTCGTTCGTGCAATTATTGCCACGTGCTTTATTATCATTCACTGGTAAAAAAAAACTATAAATTTAATGCACTGGACTGGAAGTTTTTATGCAAAAACTAGTGCACTAAATTTAAGGTACAATTACGATGAAAAATCAATGCACTTTTACAATGAAATTAATGTAAATTATTGGATTTGCAGTACTTTTATAGTAAAATTAAAGTGAATTATTTCTAAAGTTTTTCATGTACTGTACGTTAATTTTTCATCGCAATTGTACATGAAATTTAATGTACCAGTTTATGTATTAAAAACTTCCAGTACCGGTACATTAAATTTCACACGAATTTTTTTGTTACCGTGTCGTCAAAGTAACGATAAAGTGTCATCCGTATGATAATGCTTGCGAGAGAATGAGAGCGATTGAAAAAAAAACCGGCTCATGAAGCAACGTGTGTAAGGCGATTTAAAGCGGTTTTTATAATTAAAAAAATATATAATCGATAAATCAGTGTCGAATTATTGAAGCGTTGATTCGTTCGTATCAGACATTTGCTTGTATTTTGATCGAACTCTTCCGCGATTTTCATATACAACCCTTCATTTTTTTTAACGTCGAACTACTGCAGTTCGTCGGTCGAAAAGTATTAAATATCGGACTGATGGATATATGAAGTGTATATGCATGTCGAAAAGGAACGAGATGATTTCCCCAATTGGATCGAAAAACAGTCTCATTGGACTCGAAAAGTTGAATTATTATTATTTTTTTTTATCGAAACGAAGAGTCGAGGGATTAGCGATTGAAAAAAATCTCTATCCTCTAAGCAATTACCAGTCAAACGAATGGTGCTGAAACAAAAACTATCGATTTAAAGATAACAATGAGCTAGAAATAGATAAAAAAGTTTTGTATCTACGTTAATTAATGATCCATACCTAAATGACTCAATCCTAACAATACGCAAGCATTAACAATGAATCACAACAAGATATGTATACAACAATGGTACTCGAATATAACATGTTTCTATGGAGCATGCAGCTACCATCTGCCTTGCGTATCTCTGACCGATCGTTCGATTAAAGTTCGATCGAACTTCCAATGTTTATTATCGATTGCGCTATTCTCAGTCTAACAATTATTTTTTTTTATAGAAAACCTCTTATCCATAATAATCCGACACGAGTATAAATATATAAATATCGTCATTGAAGTGTTTCTAGTTTACGGAAAGAGATCTTTCAGTAAGCTGGTCGCCGCTCTACAGTGTTACGCGCAAGCATATATTACCAGTTATACTGCACAGAAGCCTCAGCGTTGGCGCATCTCCGGAGTATTGATTTATCATTCCCTTGTTCGCCGCTTGCGGCACCGGTATCGTCAGTGTGATCGGCTTGTGGAACTTTCTTCGACGGGGCTCGACCGTCACGATCGGCGAGACCGCGACTCGGTTGCCCAGAAGCTTTGCCACCAGCTCCGCCGGTATCGGATGGGCCTGGAAAATAAAAATAATTGTCATTCATCCGGTCAAAATTAGTCCTGCATAAATTGAAAAAAAAAATTATAATACATTTTCTTGACGAAATAATAATTTGAGTAGAAGCGTAGAATATCTTTACCTGTAGGCCGACCCTGATTTTTTTAGTGAGAGCCGCTGGTGGAAATACAGCCTGCACCTGAGGCACGGCTGACGAGGAAACGGTACCGCCCTCCGGACCGACGGCGTGAACTTCTTGCCGGATGCGCGAGACAACCGCGAAATAATGGGGAAAGTCGACCGTGAGAATTCTTACGATTCGCGACGTTTGGAGATCCTCCAGCTGGCTTAGTTCTGGAATAAGACATTAAAATGTTTTATCGGTTGATTTTTTTTGTCAAATTAGGATTGGAAAAATTATTTTTAAAACCTAAGTAAATTAGATTTTTTTTAGGATTCGTGGAATACCTTCTCCTTCAAAGCTCTCGTTTAGCACGTCCTGGACAGCCTCCTCGCTGGCTTCCAGTGTGTGCTCGCGCCAGGTCTCACCATTGTCGGATCGCAGAATAACGATTTCTCTCTCCTTCCCTCGAAGGGAGGCAAAGTGCGGCACCTCTATGATTACTGGCCTGAAACAGTCATTTTCAGTAATAGTTGTAAAAGTCCATTAAGGAGGGAGTCTCGCTGCGCGCTGACTTCGCATAAGTTCGACAACAATAAGAGAAAATTGCAAGTACTTCTTGATGGTGTAAAAATCTGAA
>JAPYZC010003199.1:0-18480 GCA_030522665.1 Ichneumoninae sp. A BG-2022a | reverse complement strand
TAGACTGGGCCCTCCTTTAGGATTTCCTCAACAGGTAAGTTAAATAAATGTCCTCAGGATGTCTTTATCTTGTTAAATTTATTTCACTTGTTTTTTTTTTATTATAGGTGCTGTATCTCCCACAGTCTCAGCTTGGTACCTCCTCTGGAAGCCAAACCGTTACATAACGTCTGCTGCCACTCAGTCCGAACTCTCCATTGCAGCATACATCGCAAGATGTTTAGTGAAACAATTCAAATGCGATGTATGCCGACTAACGCTGACTTCGTCACGTCCTGGCATTGATCGCGGGGACCTACGGGAAGAATTCACTGACATCGGCAACTATCCGTCGTTACAGCTTCTGACATTTATTCGCGCTGCGTTGGTTATTTTTAAAGTCGAAGTGGCTCCTTGTCTCCACTTGGGAGACATACGGGAAGTGTGTGTGAGTCAATTTCTCATTGGTTGCGACACGAATTTTGTCAGCTGCACCGATCATGGGAAGATGATCACACGCCAGCTCTTCGCTGTCCTTACACGCCTACCCGTTCAGCGACAATGTAAGCAACGCAATGAATTGCTGAAGCAGGCAGAAGAGAAAGCCGCCAATGCAGCAAAGATTGCGCAACAGAAGGCGATTGCCAAATGGTCAGTTGTCATATTTTTTCGCTATTATAAAAATCGCAGTGTAAGAGGACGTTTCAGAGCTCCGCTCTTCCCACTGTATGCCTCTCCTTAAATATTTCCTTGCAGTTATCTTGCGTCGTTATGGACGAACAAGTAACAATTGTGATAAATGAAGTTGCAAAAGTCTTGGAAGTTTCCATTTCCAAGCGAATCTTCATACATTGCCACAGGCGCAAGAAATATGAACACCACATTAGAAAGTCGTGTAACATATACATGTGTTTATGTTCATATCTACCATTGGTTTCCTTCATGGTTTGTATTACGATTCGATGTAGATCTGTCGATCGTCTTGTAGACCGGGTGAAATCATTTCGTCGCAAAATAGGTCTTTACCCACCGAGACTTGGGACAAACCATCGTTTCTGTTATTTCTATATATAAAATTGAAATATTATATTTATGTATATGTAATATCGATCATCGCAGTATCTTCGAGCTGCTACTTCTCACGCTCGACTTCGACATCACCTTCGCTTCGGTGTTGGCAATAATATTTGTTGTATATTCACATACTGTTTACACATTATACTAAACAGATGTTTAATATGTGTTTTTCTTAACAGATTCCGTGCTAGAACTCCTGCAAATCGCTATTTGGCGATTTAACAACAGACTCAGTATCTGTACAATTGACACATGGAGATGAACGCCATGCTCGGCGTGCTCGGCGAAATGAAGCTTGGCAATATCGGTATAGCCACACATCGGACATCTTTATTTAAAGCGGAATTTTTGCCGAGTCAATATCTCGGTACCATTCCATGCTCGGGTACGAGACGATTCTGACCACGAACCAAAATCGAGAATGCTGCGATAGCCGCCCAACTTCCGGTTGAAGAATATTGCCGCAAGGTATCTTTTTTGTTACACATTTTATCAGATCGACGGATGAGAAATATCGAGAAGCCGCTCGATACTTTTGGGTTCGTTGAAAAACACATTTTTAATTTTATATATTTTATTCTCTTCATATACTTGACAACGATCGTTCAACATTATCTACCGTTATTTCACACTGCAGAACACATAGCGGGATAAAAATCACGTATATTTTGGAAAATATAGCAGATAGTCTACGTGCCTGACGAAGCTTGCCGAGCTGCGAGATGATCTGCCAAATCGGGCCATACTGTCGAATGGACGGAAGAGAATTACTGTTGCACGTGGATCCATGTACGTTTTAAGACTATGTGAACAGATTCAGTCAGTAACAAAATCTGTAATCCATTTTTTTGAATGATGCTAAACCCAAAATATTAAGGACTTTTGAGAAAAATAAGCATTGCTATATTTGGTACCGACCGAGGCTGTTCCACGTCGCTTTAAGGGTGAGAAGGATGCGAATAAAATTAGCGTTTCTGGCTAGAATGCAGATCAGCCGAATGAGAACGAAAATTTTGTTTCTGTAGCGGGACCTGTGCGACCGGCAACAATTGTTTTACAATTGGCTGATTGGATAGAAACGGGCGTTCTTTGGAGCATTTCAGTATTTCGAGGCCAGTGAAGAGGGCATCCCCGTATTGAATGACGACCTTCAAAAGATTTACGTTTGGCTCGACGCACTTGTAAATTATCTGACTTCGGTGCGCTACGAGTGGGCGAAGAGTTTCCAAACTAATTTGGGCTTCTACAGTCCAGGTAAGCACTGCTTCATCGCCTTTTTTCTGCATCGAGAACGCGACTCTGTCAGTAAAAACGCGAATCTATCGATGATATTGATACCGATTTTTCCGCAGGTTATCGGCAAGAACATATTGAAGTTTTTGTGCCATTCTCACTGGGCCGTTGACGACGAAAAGATGTCGAAGACCAAGGGCAACGTAGCTTCGCCTTTCCAAGCCGTCGAAGAACTCATCAACGATGTCCTGAGATACTTTCTACTGAGAGAAACGGTTTCTCACAGCGACGCCGGTAAGAATTCGCATTATTTAAAAAAGTTTCCTCACAGAGGGCATATATAAAGCGACGCGGTAACGCTTCAGCGAAAAAGGTCACAAAACAGTCAGATGCGAGAAAATAAGAAAAGTATACGATCGGAAGTCACGGGACGTTTCGTTCCATCCCCTATGTCCTCCATTAAATATTGATATCGGCTGATTCTTCGTAATCGAAAGCGGGGCAAAATGGACCATTTTTACTATTTTTTTTGTTTTCAGGTTACCGATGCGAAACTGCAGAGAATATTGAATTCCGAGCTCGCCGATACGTTCGGGAATTTGGTGGGCCAATACATGGGCAAGAGCATAAGTCTGACTGGCGACAGAGTGGATCCGGCGCTCCACGTCGATACCCTGAAATCCGAACCATCCAGTCAGCTCGTCGAGAATCTCGGGAGGCTCGGCGACGAGGTCGAAGGATGTTACGACGCGCGATGGACGCGCCGTCTTTCGAAAAATTAAAACGTAATGCGGATTTGTATTGCGTTGGTGTTCTACAAAAACTTCAAAACTATCACTATTATAGTATAGTATCGTTGTTTATTTTATGTATACACTGAGGGGTATTAACAAAACCCTTACATAAAAAGTAGTTCGCCCCCTTATTAACTATTATTTCGCTATTTCTATGCTCTAAATATATAATTTCACCTTCCTCGCTAACTTCTCAAATTCTCTGTCATTATCACATAGAACTGTGATTGGCTTCCCTTTTAAATAGTCATTCACTTTCCGGCTTAGCTCTGGGCCCTCCGCCTGCTCTTTTCATTCCTTGAGACCTTTTACCAACCCCGTATCAATTCTTCCCTCTGATACTTTACACTCATATATGTGTGCTAGTGTTTCCTCCGCCCTTTTTGCATAATACACATTTCATTACTTTAAAACCCTTACGCCTGTCTTTCCCGACGCTTCCACACCTCATCCGCGCTTAGGTTTCTTTTATGTTCCCTTTTATTTCTTCATCTTCCCAATATTCTTCCATTTCGATACTCTATATTCTATGCTTATATCCTTCACAAAATTGGGACCCTTCAATTTCATTCCAGTTCAGTTGGGTTTCCTGGTTGGTCTTAATTTTCGCTCCCCTTTGTATTTTCCTTTCTAGCTCCGCCACGTTTCCATCCCTTATGATTCACCATACATCTCCTTCACCTACTTCCTCCATAGCCGCTTTCATCTCTTTCCTCTACTTCGATGGGTTTCCATTGAGAATTCCGCTACCTTCCTCTTTTAGACATGTTTTGGCCAACGGCCAAAAAATGCCCCTTTTTTGGCCCTCTTCTATTTTCATTACTTTTACGAGATAATTGGCCGCCCTTTTCTATATTTCCCTCCCTATCCCTCTAACACCTGCCTCCATCCTCCAGATGTATCAATGGGAATCAATAGGAACACCTCAAGTGTTCCTATTGATTCCCATTGCCATTTTTACAAATCTTGCTTGTAATATTCCCAACTGTTCCAGCTTTCTCCATATCCGAGTTTCCACTCCGTACAACATAATACAAGGAGTTCACAAGAAATAGTCTTAACTATCACTAGTAATATAATAATAAATCTGTATAAAAAAAATATACGCTTTATCTCAAAACGGATTTAATTTCCATCACACTCAACTGTAATTTTTTTTCTGGTCTCGCACACGGCTACAATCGAGATTTTAGTGTTTTTTCTTTTTTTAACTTGACTCTAAAAAGCTCTATTAATTATAAACTTTAGAGCAAGTGAATGCAACGTGAAAAAAAAATGTGACGATGACGGAATCGAACCGTTGTTGCCGAGTTCAAAAACGATGCCCTCGACCGCTCGGCTATCGGTTCATTCGGAACTAATGGTGTGAAAGTCGATGAAAAGTAGTGAGCCCGCTGCTTTGCTAATTAAGTTTCGGATGCTTGATTTCTTTGTGCTGCCGCCGCGAAAAACCGTCAAATATCACCTTCCGAGCATGTGAAACACGTTCTCGTATACTTAAGAGCAAGTGAATGTAAATAAAAATGTGAATACGACAGAATCGAACCGGGATTACCGGGTTCAAAAGTGAAGCCCTCGACCACTCGGCTATCGGACCATTTGAAAATAACGATGTGAAAGTTGATGAAAAGCTGTGAGGCCGCTACTTTGCCAATTTGGTTAACGCTTCTTGAACGCTTCGATCGATATGTTATTTATATTCCTATGATTTCTGCATTTATTGATTAAAAAGGATTCAATGGCAAATAACATTTCGTTTATTTACTACAACCTATCCTGACATATGTCCATAGTCAGGTTAGTACACACCCAACCTAACCATACACTCTCAAAAAATAGATGATGCTAATTTGATAGAGTAAAACTCGACATCGATTCGTATTCACTATACGGAGTTGACACTGTTTGCTGGATCAACTCTGACAAATAAGCCGAGCTCGCTTAGCATTGAGTTTCAGACCACTGGGCAAAAGCTGCGCGTGCGGAAGTAGGTGTACCGAACGGCGAATAGTAGTAGTTACGAAGCGATCAGTAGTTACACGCGAGGACTCACATCAGATCACATCACAGGACACTTTTTATAATGATTTCGGACCTCGAGAGGGACACGATGCCTATATCTCAGCATCTACCGAACAGTTTTAATCGTAACTGGGCGCGTTGGAAAGCTTGTGTCCTATTTATCCTCTCTTAAAAAAGACATGGCAATCGAATCGAAATATCGAAGATTCGAGATAAAAGTCTCGAAAACTATCGAAATCACGGAAGCGCTATTCGCAACCAATCAGATTCGTTTCACCACTACTACATCATCACACGTTAGACATTGCATGTTACGCCAGTCGAATTTTTTGTCTCGAGAAAAAAATCAGAAACAAAACGTTATCTCCTTAGCAGGTTTTGTTGGAAAAATAATCATATGCGAGACACGGCATGTCACGGCGCGGCGCGACATGATTCTTGAGGAACGCCATTACAGAGGCAAGCAATGGGCAACTGTATTGTGCCAACTAACTCAGTAAGTTTTTGTTTTGTCGTTGGCTCTGGACAACCTAACTTAACACAGAACGATGGTGATACCAACCTAAGAACGCTTTAGACACACGTAAAACTATCTAAAGAATACTGCTGTATATTCGATGCGTTTACGCACGCGTATAACTGCCCAATAATAGTTCGCAGTAGATTTATTCGATGCGTTTGAGCACGAGTGAAATGGGAAGAAATACTGCGCAGTAATTTTATTTAGTGTGGTTATGTGATTAACACGTAGAACGACGCTGCTGAAAGTTTCAGCGTTACATACATTTATACATCTCGCTTTACGAGATTTTCATTATTCGTTTACGGCCTGTCTCTATTTGGTTCATTTACGGCAAATGTTTCTCGTTCGTTATGGCATCGAGGACAGAATTTACGTCCAACGCAGAAATGGATTGTCTGTCAGCAAGGGATAACACCGTGTAAGTACATTTATTCATGAATATATGTAACTACTGTATATCTATTTTTCAATTACATACTTTGCAGAGAGGTCTGTGGTTTCGTGGACAAAACTGAAGGCTCCAGATTGGTGGGCCAAAAAATCAAAAAACTTCTTTACAAATTCATATTGAGCAACGATCTCGGTCGAAGGATTCGTATTTGCCTGTGGGAAGCTGATGTAACCAAATATGAATCAGTGTTAAAACATCGAGACGTATGTATTTTATGAATAAAATATAATATAAAAATATAAAAATATATACTTGTAAGGGAGCAAATTATAATCAAAATTGCGCGCCTTAAAAGGGCGATAAACTACACTCATGTGACGCGACCATCAACCGCGTAATCATGGCGCATGCGGAGTCGCGAACACAGGTGTACGCTTGCTCCGAAAATCTTACGCGAGATGTTGCGGCCACCAACGACTATCACTCGGCCTCTTTCTCCCTGGAACGCCGAGGAAGCTACAGCTCTCTCTCCTCCTCGTGGCGACGATACGAAATTCGTGAACCGTGGAAAGATCCGTCTGTACTCTCGGCACGGCCAGTCGGGAGACGAAAAGGAATCAGTTCACTACATACGAAGATATCCGACTCCAGGGAGAAATTGAGCCATCAATGGAAGCCGCCCGCAAACCTCAGCTGAGTATTTGTGTAACAATATTAATTCTCCCTTGAGCCTACGCTGGCAAACGAAAAAGTTGTTGTAAAGAGTGGGTAATGAGCTAGTGTGACTGGTGTGAATAAGGATCGAGATTATATATCCTGGAAAATAATAGAAACAGACTGGTGGATTTTGATTTTTGTTTATTTATATGTTCGACTGATAAATGATGGGGAATGGAATTATAACGGCCTAAAATTTAAAAAATCCGTTTAATGTTATTGATTTAATAAAGACTTATAATTGGCCTCAAACGTAAAATAATCGTGCTGTCGGTTGTTATCATTTTATCGGGGCTAAGGATCGATATTTGCTTTTAACGGAGCGTAACCTGATTGTCTTTTTTTTCTTTTATTTGTAGACGTTCAAATTTCACGTGCTATAATAAATCAATTTGTGCATAAGTTTAATTATTCTTGTTTTTATAGATCGTCCGTATAAAATATGGGAAGATTGTACCAGTCGATATGAAGTTTTTCAGAGAGGAGGAAGAAGTTCTTCCTATCGAAGTTTCATTTCAGAAAAGTTCGACGCTGGAAGTGCTTGACACATATCCGTCCCACGAACAAGTCGTAAGGACATGCAAAAAAATCAATTTTGAAGAAGTGGGTGACTCAACGGGACTAATCTGTATGTATCACTGTTTAATGGTTGATTATATGTTTCAATAGTGTTTCACACATAGTAATATATATATACATATTTTTCATTTGCTTATAGGCATTGACGGATACATTAAAGTCCCTTTCATAAAAGCAATCGCAGGAAGCAGTATCTATGGTATCGGGGCCATAACTGATGGTTTCTACAAACTGCGAGTTCATGTTGTTGAGTTCCAACCGATCGACGAACTAAAGGAAGGAATACATGTGTTCATCATAGGAGAATTGGTCGCAGACAAATGTAAGTATATGGAAAATGTCTATTTAAAGTAAGATGAGATGAATGAATTAATTTATATCTTTTCAGATGGATCTCCATATGTCAGAGTCAAGGATATGACTGATATTGAAAAAATGGATGAGAAAACTTTGACTTCAACACAATTGAAGGAAGGGTTCCGATCAACTACGGTTGCAAAGCGCAAGATGGATCATTCGGATGATAAAGAGAATCATGACTCGAAGGTAAATGATAAAAACGACAATAAAATTCCGCCTCTATTATTTTTTTTCTACTTATTATTATATTTAATATAAATAATTATATATATAATATTATATAATCAGATAATAAAACAAAAAATAGTAAATGTTCGATTAACAGACAAAATACCCTAAATATATATTTTCAAAAGGAAAAGGTGGAATAAACCAGTGTATGATGGCCACCCGCGAAGTCCATACATAGCAGGCATCTCACGGGATTCCCGGTTCTCTCAGGGTCATCACAAATTCTCACAGACTGACTGAATTGAGATTTTTTTAATTTTCATTTTTATTTTTTAAGGTTAAAAGAAGGAATAATAAGTTTAGTTTCATTTTAAGTTGCACCAAAGCAATATTATTTTTGTTATTAAAAAAAATGAAAGTGTATCTGTACTAACTGCACTTTATTTAATAAGTTTGATGATTTAATTCGATTACGTTTCCAAAGGGAAGTAGATACACATACAAACATACTTTAAGTTTTTTTTTATAAAGAAAAAATGTTCAGTTTTTAAGTTTGCCTCGATAAGCAGTTAATATTAAATAACTATTGTCATTATTTCATTATTAAAGTACAATATAGGACTGTGTAAATAAAACTTTATGGTATATATATATGATCTACATTTTGTATATTTGCACGTGATAAAAACTCCATATAATACTTGAATAATTTGAGATTTAAAAAAGATTTGGTAATTAATTGATCCTAAATTTTCTGAAATACAGTGATGAGGCAAAAAAAATACGAATTTTTGTGTTGTATCATCGGTCTTAACCTTAAAAATATGTAATGTATAAACAAAGTAGAGTTTTTTTCGATGGACCTCTGATAATCAGTTTTCCTAAATAATAAAACTGCTGTTTACAATAAAAAATATCACTTGTGGCAAGTCAATTAAAGCTACTAATATCGGTTGTCTATTCATATGAAATATATGCATTGGTTGGCTTAGTCAGGTTCTTTTCTTTATGAGCGAGCTGCGGTTGGTACCACTAGTGAATTGACTTAGTCAGCCCACTGCGTCTATGTGCTGTTATTGTTTGACGAATATCACGTGTTTTCCGCTGTGTATAAATCTTTCGTTTCTAAGTGTAAAGTGTATTTACTGTTATTTTCTATTCTATACTAATCTAAGTGGATCTACTGCATACGTTCAAGTGATCAAACGACCATATTACGCTAATATTACTATTAGTACAGTGTAGTTTGTAGTTTGTGTAATCGTTTGAGGTTAGGCCCATGAAATTCTTCTCTCCTGTGATACAGCATAAGTAAACGTTATTATTAAAGCGCATTATCCTTGATGAAAATGATCTTCTAAAAAATAATTAAAATTTCTTTATAAAGACACCGAAAAATATGCTTTCTCATAGAAGAAGCTTCTTGAGAAAACACGGAATAATGAGAAAACAATGTGCAAATTCTAATGTGCTCATTTTCCAATTTTTAAACCATATCTGATAGACATTAGAAAGATATTTCTTTATTTTTGTATTTCTATGTATATCATTCCTATTGCCATACTTTTATAAAAGTTCAAATAAAATGGAAACAATAGTTACATAAAAAATTAGGTTAGACTGGTATTGTTTACTTTTAACACGAAAATTCTGGGAGGTGGCTATGGATAACAAACGCAAAGTCACAATTTATTCAATCAGTTACGTTTTAATCGCATATATGAGACATTTCCGTATCAATGCTACCATCCAAAATAAAAAAATGGTAAAAATCGAGTTATATGCATCTAGCGAATTCACCAAGTAACTTTTCATTCACCATCTAACTTTTTTGGAATTTTTGATTACTGAATATTCAATTTTTTTATCATTGTAATCGTATTGCAACTGTAAAAAATAAAAATATTCGGTTTCTTATGGTCGACAAACTCATCTGTTCCACATTTAATAGACTAAGTTAACCCACATTGTACGACAAAAAAATCATAAAAAATATTGTTTGTTTTTTTTAACTGGAGGACCACTCGATACCCTCGAGAGAATTATTTTTTTCAGATTCTGTATGTAAATCACGATTTTTGAGTTTTTTGTTTATCGTCGCAAATCGAACTGCTCATCCGCTATTTTTAAGTTTTTCTTTTTCATTAATATTCCATTCTAAATCGCACGGTACTCGCTGTCAGCAATGCCAATTATTTTAACATGTTGTGCATACAGACCACAATTTTGCGTTAAATCCGATGTATGTGTCCATGTTCCAAATTACATTAACTTTAATTCCTGATTTCAAAGAGGATACTAATGACCATGACACAAATATTAACGTAATACGACAGACATTTTGAAGATGGCATAACATATTAAAACAATTGATATTGCTGAAAGTGAGTACCGTGTCATTTAAAATGGAATATTAATATTAATGAAAAAGAAAAAGTTAAAAATGGCTGTAATTTCTGATCTATTGGGTTTGCAATTATAAAAAAGACTAAAAAATCGTTATTTACATACATAATCTCAAGAAATTGTTTTGGCGACGATATTGAGTGCCCCTCCAGTAAAAAAGGATTTTTAATGTTTTTGCTAATGTGAGCTAAAATTAGTCCCTTAGATCTGAACAAAAATTATTTAGTCGTCCCGAAAAAACGCATATTTTCATTTTTTAGAGTCCTCCATAAATTAAGGTTCCTGAAAACTTATAAAAATTGGGTATCCGTTCAAAAATTCGAAAAAATCAAATGAATTTAAAACTTGATGCATCTATTGGCAGCACATAACGTAATTTTTGAAATTTATCGGGATTTTGTTTTTTTGGTGGCTCAATTGTAATCAAAAGCTTCATATATAAAATTAACCCTAATAACCCTCGAATAGTGCTGTGTATTGTCTACATAATTAGAAACTTATAGTAACTGTATATAATATTTTTACAGATTTATCTGACGGAGTAATTGGAGGAACCGCAGTATATGAAACTTATCCAGGGCATCCTGTGCAGGATATTCATAGGACTGAAATCATACAGCGGCATTAAACAATAAAAGATAAAGCAAGTACCTCACGTAACATTGCCAATATTTCTTTTCAATACTTTGTCAACGTATAAATGAAAGCACTATTGCATGTACTACATTTTTTGTTTTCTTCCAGGTCCCAGGCAGTTTTTTTAAATAAAATATTCGTAGTTTCGTTTAACTGCGAATATTTCACACCACGTCATAAAACAAGACATACGTATTTTTTACAGATAAAAATATCATTTGAATGTAAAGTGAATAATAAAAAGTTAATATTACACGAATATTCATTTATCCCGATTATTTATTTAATTAAAAATAACCAGAGAAAGACCGCAACAAAAAGTGATAAACCAATTTATAGATATTCTAAAATAGACCCAAAACGGACCTCCTGAAGAACCCATGCAAGATACACACGGATCCCATTAATGAACGACAAATTATACTTAGACCAATAAAGACTAAAATACCAAAAGACCAAAAAAGACCAAAAGACCACAAATCAAGAGACATCAATATAGACAAGAAATGGAAAGAATTGATTAAAACAAAAGCGTGCATAAATTTAACTATAAGATATCAAGAGATATCTCTATACAGGTTAGCATTTCTTGAACCGAACAATGCCTAAACGTAAAGTTCAGCGAACAGCTGAAGAGGAAGAAGAGTTTCGGCAGCGACGTAATGAAAGAAATTCTGCAAATAGACGTTGTGGTGCGGAAACCCAACGGCCGTCACTTCAGATGCACCCTTTCCCTGTTTTATTTTTGGGCGCCAGGCGCGACCGTTCATGCCGGGGAAAGAGATCGGTGGATGCCCGATTTGCTGCTGCCTGTCTTTAAGATAGAGCGGGCCGGTTAGGGGCGCTCTGTATCACGTCGGCGAAATCAAGAAATAACATCGACAGAAATATATTCTTTATTTTCAGCTTTATTTTAATACTTCAAAATGCTTTACTCTTTATTTGGAAATAATTCACGACTCGACCGAGAGGAAACCGGGCGAGCCCGGAGGAAAACCTCTCACCAAAAATATGCCCTTTCGACCGACACAACCGGCGGATCGATCCGATTACAAAGAAATTCTCCCGAGAACACGCTCTCTCGACAATCCCGAGATCTCGCCCAGCGCTCGCACACACACCCCGAATTATCGTTACGCGGGACGGCCCTCGGTACGGCCGGCTCAAGACTCGGAAAACACAAATAACGCAAATCACGAACAAACAAAATAGCCAAAAAATCATAACCCGTAATCCGAGTACGCGAAACGCCGGTTGACCGCCCGCAACAAACGACACAAAGACAATCCCCGTGGGCACGACCCCGAGGGACTTCGAAACCTGAATTTATCTGACTCAAAATTAGAAAACGCAACGGCACGACGGAATACGGCGATATCGCGATCTCGACGGGTTTCGGTGAAGCCGACCCGATGGCTACTACAGCGGCCTTGAACCCCGCTTTCTCTCGGAAAGGCCGATTCCCGCGCTCGTCGACGTGAAAATAATTAACTCTAACGGCACTGATTCGATACAAATAATAAAAAGAATATAAAGAACAATGATCCCCGGGACGGACTCGTCTCCTTGTCGCGCTCGAATCTCCGATCTTAGCTCCTGGACCGAAAAACGGACACGTCCGTTGGGGAACAAAACGGACCGTAAAAAACGACAAAACGGACTGTAAATTTTTTGTTGGCATTTTGTCTTTTTTCTGTTGCGAAAACCGAAGACGGACCGAATGTTTTTTTCGAAAAATTTGCTTTGGTCCGTTTTTTAGTTCCCACAACCGAAAAAGGACCAAGATCATATTTTTATTATGTCCTTTCATTAAAAACATAATTAAAAGCAAAACAACAAAAATAAATGTTTAAACTTAGCCAAAAATTTTTATAAAAAACGTTCGGTCCTTCCTCGGTTTCCGCAACCAAAAAAGGACCAATCCAAACGTACGGTCCGTTTTACTGTTTTTGTGGTACGTTTCGTTCCCCAACGAACGTGTTCGTTTTTCGGTCCATTTTTTAGTTTTTTTTCCCTAAAAGCAGCCGTCCGTCCACTTGCTAGGGGTCCGATCGCCGTTCCACCTCAACGAGGATTGCCACGAGTAGCCGAACGCTCTCGCTCTCGTTGCCCTATCCCTACCCGGCCTAATCGCTCCTACTTCCGGATCCTCTGTAATCTTCGGCACCCGAGCGCTCAACGTACGCTGCTTAGTGTCGCGCCGGGTGCAAAAGTCCGCAGGAATCCTCGCACCGATCCTCGCCGTTCGGATGCTCGTTTCCTCAACGATAAACAGATGATTATTTCCCGGCTGGCTGCGGCGATGCCACTCTTCCCGAGGCATGGATGCGAACCTCGGGAACGGGCCCCTGACACGGGGAAAAATAGGCGGTGGACCAAATGATGCCGGCGATTTCCGACAGCCGGGCAGGGAATATCGTACGAGCGACGGCGGCCTTCTCTCGATTCCCGTCCTCGCGACGTCCTTCCCTCGACGGCACCGCGTCTTCGCTCCCGAGTGTCTCTCGATCTCGGGACTGCTCCCTCGCAACCGATGCGATGCAGGCTCACACGACCGCCCGGGGTTACATAAAATAAATGTACAGCCGTTAGTAAAATATAATTTCCCTACAAAATTGGACCCACGGAGCCCCTCCTGAGCTGTGACGGACGACGGACGGCCGTTGGCTATTATCCCGAGGAAAATGAGCGCTTTAAAATCATTTTAAGTAACGAGGCAATTTTGCCACGTTACAACGTTTACGCCGGGAAATTAGCCAAAGTACAAGAGAAACCAATCGTGTAGTAGCAACAAATATTATCATTAACCGTAATGTCGAGATTCCTATTCAAAATGACATTGTTTCAAATTCATTTGTGCAGCAGAATATTGAGCGTGTGGTCGAAAGACGTGTAGCAGACAATCTTAACGAGCCAGGCTTAATTGCTATTTCTCAACTTCGCAACCGTGCAGAAGTGCCTTTGAGGGGTACAATTCAAACATATACTTTCGACCGCTCCATAGTACGGCCTAGAAATAATCTTCGTTCTACACTACCATCAGGCAATATCGAAGAGCATTATATCAGTGCCATGGATGTATTTTGTTCTCATTGTGGGGCAAAATATTTTTCGTCCGAAAAAGTGTCTAATAAAAAGGATTCTTTTAATGACTGTTGTAGTCATGGTGAAGTATCCCTTGATCCTCTACCGAATCCTCCAACAATTTTACATTCCTTATTTAATGGGACTCACCAAAAATCAAATCAATTTTATGACCGGATTCGCATTTACAATAATTCCTTTTCATTTGCATCTTTTAATGCAAATTTGATTAACTTTAATGAGAGACGTCCAGGACCATATTGTTTTAAAATTCAGGGGCGAATTTATTATCAAATTAATACATCATTATATCCTGAAAATGATGAAAGTCCAAGTTACGGGAAACTATTCATTACTGATCCAAATGAAGCCACCGATATCCGTTGCAATCACAATGTACTATTAGATCCAGAAATTGTACGTTCTCTTGATACTATTATGCGCGAACACAATATATATTTGCTCAGTCGGACGAAATGATGGGTGCAGAACTGCGAAATCAACAGGAAGTAAATGGAGTTGAACCAGAATTACGTTTATTGTTTACATTAAAACCAGGAATGGATCGCCGCCGTTATAATTTTCAAAGAACAAATGAAGTTGCTGCGGTTTTCTCAACCACTGCCGATGGTGAAATTCCAGAATCTTATGTAACAATACGCAATAAAACAACGAAAGCTTTGCAATACGTAAGTACGATGGATCCGAATGTTGAACCGTGGATTTATCCTTTTCTTTTATCCCTTCGGAACTAGAGGCTGGCACAAAGATATATCTTGTGTTAATAGAAATCGATGTGTCACACGCACCGCCTATATTAAATATAGAATGGCTGTTAGGAATGATTTTAATGTATTTATAATGGGTCGACGATTATTCCAGCAATGGATAGTAGATAGTTACGTGAAAATCGAAAAGGACAGAATAAACTATTGCAAAAGTAATCAAACTCAACTTCGAGCCGAATCATATCAAGGTTTAATTGATCTTTTACAAAGAACTGCAAGTAATGCAAATAGTCATGTGAGTGAAATGGTAATTCTTCCCTCAGCATTTTCAGGATCTCCGCGTAATATGCTTCAACTGTATCAAGATGCAATGGCAATATGGCAAGCCTGATCTTTTTATAAGAATGACATGTAATCCGAAATGGCGTGAAATCGACGAAAACCTTTTGCCAGGTCAAAATGTGTCGGACAGACCTGATCTTGTAGCTCGAGTTTTCAATCTAAAAAAAGATTATTTAGTAGATTTAATTGTGAAGAAGAAAATATTTGGGGAAGTTTCAGCTCATGTATATGTTATTGAATTCCAAAAACGCGGCTTACCCCATATTCACATGTTAATAACGTTAAAACAAAATTACAAGATAACAACTCCCGAAATAGTCGATAAGTATATTTCTGCCGAAATTCCAAACCTCATAGAAAACCCTAATTTACACAATATTGTCATGAAAAATATGATTCATGGACCGTGCGGCACTTGGTGCTTAGAAAATGGGAAATGCACAAAGCATTATCCGAAGTCATTTCGGAATGAAACAACGATGGACGAAAATGGTTATCCATACTATCATCGCAGAGACATTAGTCCTACTTATACGCGTCGCGATGGCACTACGATTGACAATCGTTACGTAGTACCTTATAATCCAACATTATTGCAGTTATTGAATTGCCATATTAATGTTGAAATAGTTTCAAGCATTAAGTCAGTTAAGTATTTATATAAATACATATATAAAGGACATGATGCAGCTGCAATAACGATTAATGAAGTTGAAAATGATACTACGGCCATCAATCATGATGAGATACGTGATTACCTGGAAACTCGATATGTTGGACCTGTGGAAGCTTGCTGGCGGATATTAAGTAAATCTTTGCATGAAACGAGTCATTCTATTATGCGTTTACCCGTGCATTTATCCAATCAGCAGAGTGTTACAATTCACGATGCAGACAACGAGGACTCAATTAGAGTTGCATTAGATAAACAAACAATGTTAATTGATTATTTTGCATTAAATGCCCGCGATTCACAAGCCAGGCAATATCTATACAGTGAAATTCCGTCCCACTATGTATTTAAGAACGAAGTTCGCACGAATGTTTTTCATTGGCAACCACGTAAATCTCAATTTAATGTGATTGGTAGAATGTACTCCGTCAGTCCATCCCAACCAGAATTATTTCACCTTCGCCTATTATTATTAACGGTTGAAGGTGCTAAAAGTTACGAGGATCTTAGGACAGTTAATGGAAGTATTTACATATCTTACGTAGAAACATGTTTAGCTTTGGGTCTTATAGAAGATGACGATGAGTGGAAACGAGCAATGCATGAAGCGGAAGTATGGATGATGCCACGGCAATTGCGCAGGTTATTTGTACGAATTTTAATCTATTGTCAACCGGTTCATCCAGAAGAAATTTGGGACGAGTTTAAAGATGCAATGTCACAGGATTTCTCTAGACACTGTGGTATTATGGAAGCACATAGAAAAGCGTATATACAGATAAATACGATACTTTCCAGGGAAGGTTGGAGTT
Source organism: Ichneumoninae sp. A BG-2022a (assembly GCA_030522665.1). Lineage (NCBI taxonomy): Eukaryota > Metazoa > Arthropoda > Insecta > Hymenoptera > Ichneumonidae > Ichneumoninae sp. A BG-2022a. The sequence continues at coordinate 1,953 of JAPYZC010003199.1, read as the reverse complement.
TGAGTATGTTCCCAACTAAGGAACAAATAGACGAAACCGCGGAAAATGACATAATATCGGAAAACGCGCAAGAAATTGGAATGCAGCAATATCAAAAATTAAACGATAAACAAAAAGAAATTGTCGACGTCATTTTAAATGCAGTCAACAATGATGGTAGTTATAATGGTCCAACTTCATTCTATATCGATGGCCCCGGTGGTTCTGGTAAACATTTCAATTCATTTATACAACGTTGTATCACTTGCTTAAAAGTGCCGAAAAAACAGTTTGTACTATGGCATATACTGGAATAGCAGCAACACTGCTTCCAAATGGAAAAACAGTTCACACAACTTACGGCTTGCCTGTTCTCGTTTTTTCCGATTCTACATCGAACATTAAAATGCAATTAAAACAAAGTGAATACCTAAAAAAAGTAGATGTTTTTATCTGGGACGATGCACCAATGGCACCCCGGTATGCGTTGGAAATTATGGATCGAACAGTACGTGATATAATGGTTACAGTGTGTCTATTCGCACCGTCCACGCCAGCTTATATCTACGCCGCCTTACATCCACGCCACCTTGTGTCTGCGCTACTTTATATCCACACCAGCTTATATCCACGCCAGCTTACATCCACGCCACCTTGTGTCTGCGCTACTTTATATCCCACGCCACCTTACATCCACGCCATCTCCTATCCACGCGACCTTACGTCCACGCCAGCTTATATCTACGCCGCCTTACATCCACGCCACCTTGTGTCTGCGCTACTTTATATCCACATCAGCTTACACCCACGCCACCTTGTGTCTGCGCTACTTTATATCCACACCAGCTTAAACCCACGCCACCTTACATCCACGCCATCTCCTATCCACGCGACCTTATATTACATCCACGCCATCTCCTATCCACGCGACCTTATATCGACGCCACTTTAAATCCACACCAGCTTAAAGCCAAGCCACTTTCCATCCACGTTATCTCCATGCCACTTTATATCCACGTCACTTTTTACATCCACACCAGCTTAAATCCACGCCACCTTACTACCACGCCATCTCCTATCTACACAACCTTATATCCACGTCACCTTACATCCACGCCAGCTCCTATGCACACCAGATTATATTCACACCAAATTAAATCCACGCCACTTTTGTCCACGCCAGATTATATCCACACCAGCTTAAATCCACGCCACTTCCTATGCACACCAGCTTATATCCACGTGAGCTTATATCCACCATGGTTTCGCCATCTCCTATCCACGGCACCTTACATCCACGCCAGCTCTTATGCCCACAAGTTTATATTCACATCAGCTTAAATCCACGCCACCTTACATCCACGCCACTTTTGTCCACGCCAGATTATATCTACACCAGCTTAAAACCACGCCACTTCCTATGCACACCAGCTTATATCCACGTCAACTTAAATCGAAGTCATCTCCGATCCACGAAAGCTTATATGTACCAAAGAATGAAGAGATGAGATCGGGACGAGCTCGAAAAAATTATACTAATCCTATTTCTAATAGCTCGACCGTCTTTGTGAAACTGTATTGATTCTGTATAACGGTTACGAGTCGCAAAGTCAGTCAGCTAATCAACAAGCGAGAGAGGGAAAAGTAAGACCGCGACAAACTCTAAAGTACTACGGTAGAACCTCTGTTAAGTTATTTTTCCATAACTTGTTAAACTATCCTAAATTATAGAACGTTCTTCTGAAACCATAACTTTCTATTCAATGCTATCCCTACCATTGGCGCGTGGACGCACGCTGCTTACCCCCATCGGGTACAGTGTATCTCGAATTGGCGCTCTATTGTTAACATAGATAGATAGTATCGTTTATTCACGTCCTGGAGAAAGCCCCCTAAGGTCATGCATGCGTTTTATAATATCGAATACCTCTCATTTTTTCAAATCGTTGTAGACCGTGCATCGGTGATGAGTCG
>JAPYZC010003198.1:0-12595 GCA_030522665.1 Ichneumoninae sp. A BG-2022a | reverse complement strand
TATTCCGAATTGAAGTATTGGAAATCCATTATGACACTTGTAATCGTAACTGCAAACATTATATGATGCACAGAAAAAAAGTTACACAAGGTTTAAGCCCAAATTATTTTCTATTGTTGAATTCTGTTAAAACACCGACGATATAGTGTCCGAAGAATGGTACAAGCGTCACTACATACGCGACCCAATAATCGGACAGTACGAAAAGGTTAGGTTGGCCAGTTTTCTACGTATCTTATCTTCATTATTGTTTCGCGTGAATTATTGTTTTCATTGATTTTACTGATAAATCGCAAAGGAATTCTTTTAGTCATTAACTAAAATTCATTTAATTAATTATTCATTTAATTATTAATTAAAATTCATATTAACTAAAAGTTCGCTCATCAGAATTCTCGAAATCTGCGATCGTCCGAAACATTGGGACATGCAGTGTTCGAATATAGGGACGTGCCGAAAAACAGCGTCCGAAGATCGATACATTTGGGCTCATTTGATACTTTCGTCCGTAATTAAAAAAATATTTATCCTTTTATAATTAACCGGTGACTTTTGAAAACTCGAAACTATCAGCTTGATATTGGTCTCAGTTATTTCAAGAAAAAAAATGTTCTTGATAAATTAATAACTGCTGGAATCTTAGGCTGCTCTTAACCGTCCGATCATTGGTACCTTCACCTTACCGCTGTGCGAGTGTCTTGTTCTTGAATTGGCTTGTTGTTTATAGCGTGCAAGAATGCATTGGCGCGCAGCAATGTAAGAATACGAGAATTTCGCGCTATTGTTCAGATAACAGAAACTTTATCCGAACCAGAGGGTTCGGATAATGGGTGTTCGGATAATCGAGGTTCTACTGTACATAAGAATATGTAGAACCCTCCCGCTATTTTCGTCGTTCGCGGTTTCGAGGCGACGAACCTTAGGTTTCCACGACGGCGTACGTCGGAGCGCGTTTCGGAGTGCGCGAGGAGCGAAAGAGCTTCGGAAATAAACGGCCGGAGATGGGAAGAGCTAACGAGAATGCGACATAACCGGGTGCGTGCGTGCGGCGGAGCGTGTGACACGAAGTTTGTTGGAACCGCGCTCTTCCGCTGTTGTGGGGGGGGGGGGAGGAGAAAAAATAAGCGGGGCTGAAATTAGAATATAAATGACGGGTAATAATCCGGAGCTCCGAGAGCTTATCAAACTTTTACGTTGCTCGAGTAGAAAAAAAGAAACAACACTGGGACACGCGAGATAATTAAGTGGTAAGCGGGACTAAAAGGTATGCGGAGAAAAAAAAGGAGTTTATTGCCTTATCGCATTATTGTCGCGGGAGAAAAATAGTCCTCGCGCGGCAGTCACGAGAGTGTGTTCAGCGGGAGAACGAGCTCCGTACGCTCTGTTGAGTTAATTAGATTAGTTCCTTGTAGAGCGTGCATGGGGGGCGAACCGCACACTTTGGGTCCTTTGAACTTCTTTTTTACCATCGGAGTTCGCGGTTTTGAAATTTTAGTGGCTCTTTTTGTCACGGGAATTCAGCGTATGGCCCAATTACTGACCACCTGAGCTCCGCGTGGCGGTGAAAGTGAAAGAAGATTGGTAACAATAGTGGAGGTACTGAAATGACTGGTATTACAAAAAAAAAGTGTTGTCTTGATTAAGTAAAACCGGTATTATTTTATTATTTTTTACCATTTCGTAAATAATGAACTCGAAATATACGCACCGATTAGTGTCCATGAACTTTGTCAGCGAGTCGATATAGCGATTTATCTAAGACCTAATCATTGACCTACCATTTTTCATACCATCCATTCGTGATTTTGAAATTTTATTGGCCTTTTTTGTCACTGGAATTTAGCATACGGCCCAATTATTGACCACGTAAGCTCCGCATGGCAGTGAAAGTGAAAGAAGATTTCTAACAATAGTGGAGGAGTTGAAATTAATGGTATTACAAAAAAAAGTGTAGTCTTGTTTAAAAGTAAAACCAGTACTATTTTATTATTTTCTTAAATTGACAATTTCTTAAATAATAAACTCGTAATATACGCACCGATTTGTGTCATAGAACTTTGTCGTATAGCCGATATAGCGATCTATCTGAGACCTAATCACTGACCTACCAATTTTCATACCACCCGTTCGTGGTTTTGAAATTTTATTGATCTTTTTTTGTCACTGGAATTTAGAATAAGGTGAACTGCCCAATTACTGACCATCTAAGCTCCGCATGGCACTGACAACAACACAAGATTGTTAAAAATAATGGAGGTATTGAAATAACTAGTAGTACAGAAAAGGTTTAGTATTAATTAAGTAGAAATAATATTATTTTATTAGTTCTGACAATTTTTTAAATCACAAACTCGAAATATACGCGTTGTTGCAAATTACCCGATTTGTGTCTTAAAATCTTGTTATGTAACCTATACAGTTACCTATCTAACGCCTAATCACTGACCTATGGCGCCTTAAAAAATATATATATTGTAACTAAAAAAACGCCTTTGAATGCAGGTGAACGCGCCTCGGTTAATCCAACAATTTTTTTTTTGTCTCAGTGCACCGTGATTAACGGACGGTGATTGGGCCACGGTCAATAATTGGGTCGTTCGCTCTATGGGCGGCTTCGTTGCAGTTTTAGTTGTCCGCGCCGTCCGATAATAATGGAAAGCTCGTTAGCGCACTAGGTTGGACTCCGGCCGATGCTCGAACCGAAGAGGCTGAAAACCTCACCGACGAACGGACGATTGAAAATTCGTGTGTGACACGGCGAGTAACGCGACGACAGGTGCGGAATTGCGAAACGGAGAAACCGGAACCGGGCGTACGGCCCGTCGAGCGGAGTTGAATAAGCACTCGGATATTTTAATTAAAACGCTCGGCGCCGCGTACCGTTCGCGGCCGCGGTAATTAATTGTCGAGAGCAAACGCGCCGTATAATACTCGCCTAGCCGATTTTCTCGGACGAGCCCTCGGAACACTCGAAAAAAAATAAAAGAAAAAAAAATTGGGCACGGCGAGGCGAAAAAGAATAACGCGAAAAAAAGAGGAGAAGCAGTGAGTGGAAGAAAAACGTGCTCAGGGCATTGCGAAGAAGAAAAAGAAATGAGAGGAAAAAAATTGGGGAGAACTTCCGGAAGGGGCTTACTCTCGTTATTATAGTATGGTCGAGGGAAAAGTGAAAAAAAAGAGAAATAGTTAGAGAGAGATTCTTGATTGGAGGATTCGAATTGATGAATAATGTAACGAGAGACATAGCCGAGGGCTTAACGTCGAGTGCACTCTATTATAGCGTACTTCTATAGGCATACCCCGCACCTTTACTTTCGTAACGAAAGAATAAATGAGCTAAATGAGTAATTTCGAGAGCTCATTTATCGAGGGGTACTTTTATAGTACCTACTACTGTTACTCGTTAGGCGAGGGTTTCCGATGAGTAATAATAAAAAAAAGCTCTACGCGTTATTAATAGTCGTTTGCTTAAGGAGATTTGATTTTTCCATCTACGATATTTTCAGCAAATATTTTATATGGTTCAGAAATATATTTGCAAATTCAATTATGAGGCGTCGATGTCGAAAAAAAAACTCACATTCGATTATTTTGGTCGGTGGAGTCAAAATTTAAAAAAAGTTTTATGCGTTATTGATATTTCGTTGCTCAAAGAGATTTAATTTTTCCATCTGCCATATTTCCAGCAAATATTTTCTGCGGTCCAGAAATGTATTTGTAAATTCATAATTATGACGCGTCGAACTTGGAAAAAGGAGAAAAAAATTCACGTTCGATTATTTTGGTCGGTGGAGTCAAAAAAGTTTTACGCGTTATTAATATTTCGTTGCTCAAAGAGATTTTATTTTTCAATCTGCAATATTTTCAGCAAATATTTACTGCGGTCCATAAATATATTTGTAAATTCATAATTATGACGCGTCGAACTTGGAAAAAGAAAAAAAAAACTCACGTTCGATTATTTTGGTCGGCGAAGTCAAAATAAAAAAAGTTTTACGCGTTATTGATATTTCGTTGCTCAAAGAGATTTAATTTTTCCATCTGCGATATTTCCAGCAAATATTTTCTGCGGTCCAGAAATATATTTGCAAATTTAATTATCTCACGTCGATCTTGTAAAATGAAGAAAAAAAATCACGCTCGCTCATCTTGGTCGGTCTGAAGGAAATAAAAAAAAAATTGGAAAAAAAAGCTGACGATAATTCTCGGGACTCGCAGTCGCGATTTAATGCCCAATGAAAGATTCACACGTATGTTAGTACGTAACGGCCGGGAGCATCTCATTAAACCTGTGGGTCTCTTATCCGACCCGCAACACGTGTGCGACGATGTCAGGCATACATAATCGCGAATCGATAACGAAACAAAAAAAGAAAAAGAAATCAATATTTATCCGATGAAAATATCGTTCGACCTCACCGATAGTCTGTCTTCCGTGTCGTTCATTCATATTGATGAAAAACGTTCGTTCCAAGCTGCCTATTCGCGGCTTGATTTATTCACATCTCGACCACATTCAGATCGCAATGCGTTATCAATCAAATATAATTAAAAAAAAAAAAGCTGTTCACACAATAATAGAGAATAAGTCGGAACGAGTATCTCAAATTTATTATTCATCGGACCTATTAAAGGCTGTCAGATCTGTTAAATTTATGATTCATTAGACCTATTGAAGGTACATTGCTAAGGTTTGTAAAATCGACAAACGTTTCTTGTCCTCAAAGTTGCATAATTATTGTCATAATAATTTTGCGACGAAAAATAATTATTAATTTTTGTGGGTAAAAAATGTTTCCTAAATTTAAAACCTCACGATAGATTTTAACTTGCCTAAAAGTAATTAGAATTTTTTTTAATGACGATTATAGTACACGAATAGCTGGGCGTATTTTTCAAAGCAACACTTTCAAGCATGGGAAAGCACAAAACTGCTTCATGAAAACTATTAAAGGTGCACGCTAAAAGTTTGTTGATTCGACAACCGTTTCTTCTCCACAAAGTAGCACAATTATTTTCTTGATAATTTCACCTTTTTTTAGTAAACAATAAAGAATTTTTAAAAAAATCAATTATGGATCTTTATGAACAAGAAATGTTTCTTAAATTTAAAAACCTCTTTCAGTGTTTCGTGCACTGTCGATAGACTTTACCTAGCATAAAAGTAATTATTAATTTTTTATATCGATTACAGTCTCCGAATAGCTTATCGAATTACTCCATTTTCTTTTTTTGTTTTTTTTTTTTTATTAAACATACACCGCAGCAACGCTTTCCAGCACGTTCCACGATTATTGCACCTGCGGTTTCGTGCACAGGAGTGAGAAGTAGCGCAAAGCTACAGCGACGCGGAGTGTGCACGTGCACATGCGCTCAATGCGGTTCGGCGCCTGGATCGTGCGGGCGTTAATTTACAGGTGTAAGCTGGGACCCATTGTTATTAATCGAGGAAAGCGCTCGTCGGGCCGCACCTCGTAAAAGTAATTACCACGTTATCGTTGCCGAGCTACGCCGGCTCCGCGGCTCGGCGTATTAGCCACCCAGAAGCGACTCCGCCGGGGAGAGTTCCGCGCTATTGCCGGCTTTGCGAAAGGGGAGTTTGCGGAAGCCACGAGAGGGAGGAGGACGGCCCGAGAATGTGAAAGAGAGAAGCCTCGAAAACCCCGCCGAGGTACGCGAACCCACTTAGCGCTCCAAGAATAAACCGTTTTACATCGCAGAACGGATTGCCCCGTGTCGCGGACTCGTACACCGTTAAACGCGTATTGTTAACTCAGCGCGGATGTAGTTTTTGTCTTTTTACGAAAATATGCGGAATACCACAAATTGGATAGAGAAGATTCATAACGCAACATGAAAATTTGAGCCTTTCTCGTGATGGAACAAAATAATTTTCAACCGACGGACTCTTTCCTGAACAAAAATATTTGAAACGTGTAACTTTTGAGAAAATTAGTGTCTTCAATTTTTCGGCACATTTTAGGGTAGAACGGGGCAAAACGGGATTTTCCAATAATTTTTTGATGCCCGAATTCGCCCCATCGATACATCGGGCTTTTCTGCACCGCTTTGCCACCTTGTCCGATCCAAAAATTATTGGAAAATTTAGTTTTGCCCAACTGCCCCGTTTTGCCCCGTTGCCCCATTTTGCCACGATCTTCCCTACATCTCTACCACTCACAACTCTACCGGATGATAACTCTACCGTATTGCAACTCTACCAAAATGTCTACCAGAAAGTCTTAAAAAAACTCTGCCGGACTTGAAATAAAATTGTATCGGACTTAAGATAAAACTCTACGGTAATTGAACCTGAAATACCTGAATACAAGGCTAGACGGTAGCCTTCTATTCCGGTAGAGTTTTATTGTAATACCGTCTAGTCTACTGTCTAGTCTTGTATTCCGGTAGAGTTTTATTTAAATTCCAGTAGAGTTTTATTGTGATTTTGGTAGAGTTCTAATACGGTAGGGTAAAAGTGGGAAATATGGCCCGGTCCATATGTCATTGATTTACGTGTTAATCGAGGTGGGCCATATTCACCACATTTACCCTAAAGATGTTTTCTGGTAGAGTTGTGAGTGCACTGATAAAAAAGTACGGTTGAATCAACAAAGATTCCGGCCGGGACGTTCAACTAAATATTTTCTTGGTACATCTAAAAAATTGGTTAGTTAAACAATTTGTTGGGTGATTTCACCAAAATATTTTTTAGCGATTAAAATATTTTGTTCGACCAACTAAATATTTGAACCTGCCCGAATCTTAGTTGATTCAACTGTACTTTTTTATCAGTGTGGTACAGATGTAAATGTGACAATTTTTCAACTCCCACGAAAAATGTTGTAAACAAATTGCGTTTGGAAAAATTACTCAGGATGCATTAAAGCGCATAAAATCTTTCCAGAACTTTTGCATCGATATTGGAAAAGATATTTCCAAAAATAGCTTTTTTGCCCTGCGAATGGAAGGCTAAAATCTTCCACCACGACTAAGATAAATTAAACGTCTCTGTTATTTAGACAATTGCAGAGATGACAAAAATAATAAGAAACCAGCAAAAAAAAATTCTAAATTTTATTTCGACAATGGTTTCTACGATGCTTTTTATTCAAGTTATAAATGCAATTTATTCAGGTCTGTCTTGTGTGCAGAAAATGAACAGCCTGAGTCATGACACACTTTGAACGAAATAAACGAAGTGAAATGTCTTTGCTTGCGCATTCGGTTTTTAGCAGAGTTCGAGCGAGCCCGCCGAGTTTTCGCCGTTTCGTTGAAATAATAACCATGAAAGCAATTACCGAGGTTCACCGGTGAACCGCGCTTGTAATTCCATTTTCAACGATAGCGCAGTCGATCCCAAGCTCCCGAACGGCTGAGCGCGAGCGAAAGGGAGCTTTTACGGCTTGAACAGCGCGGAGGCAGGAATTTTTTAATTTTTTTTTCTTTTTTTTATGTAGAACGATAAAGGAAACGCAGACCGAGAGAGTTCAACCGGCACTCTCTGAATTCCACGTACAAAAGAGACGTCGGCTTTCATAGGCTCTGGCACGCTAATCAGCGTGATTGATTCCCTCGGTACGAAATGAAAAGATAATCGAATAACCAACCCAATGAAAAAATCGATCAATGTGGAACACAATATATCGAAATTTCTCGTGTCAATAAAAAAAAAATTACAAGGCTCTTTTTCTCCTGCACGAATATTTAAAAAAATCACTTTTTTCTATGTGGAAAAGTCTATGAAAAAATATATATAGAAAAATCGCGATGGCATTTTGCTTTCCTCAACATCGCGAAAAAAAAATTGCTTAAACTGAACCATTTTGTCCAATTAATCGCCTTTGCAAATTAAATCCGAAGTAATCGACTAACTACACTAAAAAAAAATCGTCCAAAGTTTTTATTTAATTCTACTTTCAATTCTCACAATTCCATGCGAGATTAAAACTACACATGTCATCTTGACAACTCAATGTAAGAATTGAAAGTAGAATAGAACTACATAATTTTCATTGTCAGCCCGCGAGCGATTTTTCATTCACTGTATTACCGCGTATATACACACATACATATAGTGCACCCGACCCGACGTAATTGCATCGCCAAAAACCAATGAAACTGCAGCGCATTGTAATGCACATTAGGTGCCGGGTGACGCAAGGTGCGGAAAAAAAAAAAAAAAAAAATGATTACCCTCTCGCTAATAACGGGTTACGCCGGCGCGACATATCGCTCGCACGCACACTCGAGCGCTCGCGGGAGCGCGAGGGAAAGAGCACCGGGGACTATCGATAAAAGCCTCGTCGTAATATTGATCGGTGTACGGTATACGAGCAATCGTCAACCACCGGGTGATTATATTTAAATCACCGGGTGTACCAACAGAGGAGCGGTGAGAGCATCGGAATCGTTACACGCATACACTGGATTTAAATCACCGAGTAGCAGAAGTGGCGTATCGACGGTTCGCACCGAGTAACATATATATATATGTGTATATGTATATATGTTTATAAACGCAATCCAATAAACTCATGCGGAGTGAGGACATGTGCGTGCGCAGTGTGTTGAGGTCGATCGGGAAAACGGCCGCAACAGCAAAAGTACATTGATTGTTTCCGACTGCGTTATGTGCGTGTGCCCATTTTCCGCTTCTTCCGCGAGACCGACACGCCGATCGCCGCTGCGCATGCGCGCGCCCGCGCGCTCGAGGGGCCGATTGTTATCGCCAATTATAAACGCTTGTTAGAATTTTACTGTGCGTTTCGCGCTTAAGAGTACACGATACGTCGCATTATAATTGCTCCATACATTATTGTTCGCCGGTAATTTTCAACGATTCGCGAACAACGATATTCGATATATGTTTTCGAGCTCGCGACAAACCAAATGAATCCATCATCCGTGCGAGTTCGCTTTCCGCTAACAAACGTAATTATCTCGCGGATAAATCATATCGTGAATATTAATCAAAGTTTTATCGATAAAAATATATATACACATGTGTATCTATATATATGACGTATAGTGATGATAAAAAATGCATGTTGTCTCCTTACCTGTTTGTGCATCTCCACGTTGAGCCCGTACGACATCTCGTAATACTGCGAAACAAAAAGAAAGATATTGAAAATACAGGAGTGAAATAGCTTTAATTTGATTCTCGGATATTCAACACTTTTATTTACAATTTTTTATTTTTTTAATCTTTCATTTCTCAATGAATTTAACTCGTATCGAAAAATGTCCGACATCGCGTAATACTGCGAGGCAAAAAGAAAGATATTGAAAATGCTGAAGTGAAATAGCTTTACTAATTTGATTCTCGGATATTCAACATTTTTATTTACAATTCTTGTGATGCCGGCAATTTTTTATTCTTTTATTTCTCATACAATTTACGTCGTAGTATCGAAAAATGTCCAACATCGTGTAATACTGCGAAAGAAAAAGAAAGATATTTGAAAATGCTAAAGTGAAATAGCTTTGTTAATTTGATTCTCGGATTTTAAAGACTTTTATTTATATTGCCCGCAATGCCAAGTATTTTTTCTTTTTTTAGTCTTTCATTTCTCAATTAATTTAACTCGTCGTATCGAAAAATGTCCGACATCGCACAATATCGCGAAACAAAAAGAAACATATTAAAAACACTAAAGTGAAACAGCTTTACTAATTTGATTCTCAGATATTCAACATTTTTATTTAAAAATCCCGCAATGCCAGCAATTTTTTATTCATTCATTTCTCAATGAATTTAAGTCGTCGTATTGAAAAATATCCGACATCGCGTAATACTGCGAGACAAAAAGAAAGATGTTGAAAGTACGAAAGTGAAATAGCTTTGCTAATTTGATTCTCGGATATTCAACATTTTTATTTACAACACCCGCAATGCCAGTAATTTTTTAATCTTTTATTTCTCAATCAATTTAACACGCCGTGTCGGAAAATGTGTTTAACGCTTCGTACTACAGCGGGAAATCTCACCGTTGATTTTTATTTTTCTCCTTCTTTTCCCACCGAGTTATTAAACGAGATACGCCGAGAGAGGTAAAGGCGACGCCATAAAACCCAAAAAAAAAAAAAAAAAAAAAAGAATAAAAAATCCAATAGACCTCTCCGCATTCTCCGGTTGCACGAGAGAGCGACAGTCACGCGACTCTGCGCGCGCCCGTTGCTCGAGCGTTTCCCAGCGCTTAACCACTGCACTCGGCGTCGTTAACCGCGATAATCGTAATCAGGAGCCGGTACCGAGGAGAGCGAGATCTCGAGAGCCGGCTGGTGCCTACGGGTGGAAAAAGGAGCGAGGGAAAGAGCCGGCATTGCTACGAAAGACGTGATAAGAGGAATCGTGAACGAGGCGGGGGTGCGCAGCGGAAGTTCGCTGGATATAGCGCGATAGAGAGGCTTGTAGTGGTAAATGCACAAGCCCCGGTGTAAAGTGCGCTACATATAACTATATATACATACACATATATATATCTATGTATATATATATATACACACCTATACACCTATATATGCACATAACACGGTAGTGCATAGCGCGGCTCACAGGTTCTTAATTTTACGGGCCATTAGCCCGGTAATTACGCCGAGCGAATTAATTGCGCCGTAAGTGAGTTACTCCGTGCCGTATATACACGCGATGCAGCCGGAGCCCGAGACGGATAGAGCAGATTGCCCGCAGCGCGAGAGCGAGGTGGCTCGGGAAGGTTGTTATAAAATCCACCGAGCGTTTTCCCTCTCGCTCGTGGCTTCGCAACGCGCGGAGAGAGGCGTGTTGTAAAATAATATTGAACGCAATCGCTCGAACCCTTTTTTTGGAGCAGATCTCATCATTTTTCCGACCCTCGGATTGCTGAGGCACCCGCAAAAAAGTTTATTTCAATCAAAGAAAATTTATTAAGGACGAAGACATTTTTTATTTGGTTCGTAGGCTGATAGAGCATTTATTAAATTCTAATTTTTTAGTATTTAGTAATATTTATTTGTTTGATGGTATTGTTATTTTTGTTTACGTGTTCAAGACTTTATAATGCGCGTTGCCGGATTATAGACGTGTTTTGTCTCGGTGACAGATATATAATTTCTTTGGCGCGAATAAATATCGATTAAAAATCGTATTTTCAATGATTCGATTTCTTTGTGTCGAATAAACATTTATTCTAAAGTACAAATCAATAAATAGGCACCCAGAAAAAAGTTTATTCCAATCAAAGAAAATTTATTAAGGACAAAGAAAAATGTTTATTTGGCTCATAGCCTAATATAGCATTTATTAAATTCTAATATAATTATTTGTTTGATGGTATCATTTTTTGGCGACTTTTTATTGACGTGTTTTGTCTTGGTGGCAAATATATAATTTTTTCGGCGCGAATAAATATCTATTAAAAATCGTATTTTCAATGATTCGATTTCTTTGTGTCGAATAAACATTTATTCTAAAGTACAAATCAATAAATAGTCACCCAGAAAAAAGTTTATTCCTATCAAAGAAAATTTATCAAGGACGAAGAAAAATGTTTATTTGGCTCATAGCCTAATATAGCATTTATTAAATTCTAATATAATTATTTGTTTGATAGTATTATTCTTTGTATTGACGTGTTTTGTCTTGGTGGCAAATATATAATTTTTTGGCGCGAATAAATATGTATTAAAAATCGTATTTTCAACGATTCGATTTCTTCGCGTCGAATAAACATTTATTTCAAATTACAAATCACTAAATAGTCACGTCGCATAAATTTTTTTACTAAAAGCAAAGAGAAGCCGTTGTTTGAATCTAACAAAGATTTTGTTGAGGCAACGAAACATTTCTTTCATCTTAATAAACGTCATTTGAAGATCTAAACTTATTTGATTTGAAAGATTGAATAAATCTTTATTTCTGGGTGCGTTGAGGAAAATCGTCGATAGGAGCGGCGCTGGCGATAACGAATAAAAAAAAATAATGGTAATTAAAAAAAATATATCGACGCATTAATGGAGATGATAGGCGGTAGGGGAGAGGCGTGGGAAGAGCGTTAATGAATTCAATTTCTCGACGCACCGCGAAGCTAAATCGCACTCCGCCTCCGCGCCCTCGGCGCGAAGTGTACCGGCCGTTAATTAATCGACCGCTAATACTCACGGCCTGCCGCAATTAATCGGGGGGACTCGAGATGTTTGTAAATTTAGCCAGTTATCCCGATCGCCGCGGTAACTACTACTGGTTTCGCTATTATTTATCGCGGAGTCACCGGTTTATATGTGTCGATGAATAATTTTGCAATGGCGCGCGATGTAATTACGAGCCGGTAACTAACAAAGTGTGGCGTGGCTGTAACGAACGGACTGATGAAGTGCGCGGTCGATTGATTAACACTACGTGTTATCGAAGACGGGATTTATTAAGTTTCCATGGAAACACCGATAATCGGGAGAGTGCACTGAGAAAAAGAAATGGTGGAATTAAGCAAATGCGCGGTCACGTACCTTCGAAGCAGAGCTGGGCAAAAAGAACTTAAAGTACTTGATACGTAGTATCGTAGGTATCCAATACTTTAAGTACGCGGTACCATAAGTACTAAATATTTTGAGT
>JAPYZC010003197.1:0-37665 GCA_030522665.1 Ichneumoninae sp. A BG-2022a | reverse complement strand
TTTTTCAGATTTTTACACCATCAAGAAGTACTTGCAATTTTCTCTTATTGTTGTCGAACTTATGCGAAGTCAGCGCGGAGCGAGACTCCCTCCTTAAATCCGCGGAAGCCGACTATAGTACGCGTAGCTTACCCGATAGAATGTGACTACGAATATTTCCGCAAACCGAGTCCCCCTGCCTTCCTCCCTCAGGTGAACCAGCGAACACAGCATCGGCGAGTTGAAGTCGCGCTTTACAATTTTAAATAAGAACAATAAATCGGCAATTGTCCCACGATAACTAAGTGGACGCAAGTCCAGGTACGATTTTATATTTTTTCACTGCTTAGTGGTTCTTCTTCGCTTTCCTTTTTCCATTCCGACTTCGCCCACCTTCGTGAGAGTGGCCTGGAGTCCGGCTCGCACGGACGATACCGGAGGACCGAAACCGAGCGGCGTGTGCCAAGGTAGGAAAACAGCTGACTCGGCACTTTTTTTCGTGTCGGTGATAGCGACGGAGGAGCAGCTGTTCCCGGCAACAGTTCGGGTTCCCGACGGGTCTGTGGGCCTCGTCATCGACCGGGGCCTTCCGCGCGTTACCTCGGCGTGTATACCTGGTTGTGCACCAAGGTGTTCTGCTCCCAGGGGCTCCGAACGATCAACGACTAACGATCCAAACAGCGTTCAGCAGCAGCGGCTCGCACAGAGGGATTTTCTTCCCAAGGTGCCTTGCCGATACTCTCGACGATCCTACGATCCTACGATCGTGCGTTCGACCCTCTCGTGCACATTGCACGCAGTTGGCCCAAACTCCACGCCGGTTACCTTTGGTCCAGGAATGATAAATATCGATGACTGTGAATAAACGCCGGGAGGGAGAGGGCGAGAAAAAAAACGGCGGTTACACTTCCTCTGGTTAACTACACTCCGAGGGGTGTCGAGCCGTGGGAACGAAATTTGTCAATTCGTGATTGTCAATTCCCAATTTTTTTTATTGTGGTTAAATGTGTAATACATCCGCGTGAATACATAGGCGTCACTTGTCGCGACAACTGATCATGGATTTTTTTTAATACCATTTTGTTCATTTTTTTTATGAAACATTTTATTTATTTATTTTTTTTATTAATATGTGTTTATTTAAAACTTTGATCGATACTGTCGGTGAACGTACCATCCTGCGATCGCGATGGTCCCACCCGTGCACAGCGCATGCAGTTGGCCCAAACTCGACGCTGCACTGAGAAAAACTTACATAGTAAATAGTTTCCAGGGGGACGTCTACATTTTACAGTTACGACAATGACCGAAAATTATAATTGTAACTATAATTATAGTTCAATCAATTGAGTATATACTATCACAATCTATGTATATAGGCGTCCCCCTGGGAACTATTCGTTATAGTAGGAAATACCATCCTATTTCTCAGTGTGAGCTCACCTCTAGTCGAGGAATGATAAATATCGATGCACCGAGAGAAGAATCTTCGAAAAACTATACCAAGTCATATGGTAAATTACGACCAGGCAACATGGTACATCAGTGCCAGAACTAGCGTAATACCACTAGCGTAGCGATATGTGAAATTTCCACAGGTGCCATAACAATTTTTCCCCACCCCATTCATATGGTACTTTTTTCCAGCAGCAAGTTTTTGCTTATCTGGGTAAGAATTTGGTGGATAAGATACAGAATTTCGATCAACAATTTTTTTTATACATAACGTACGTATACATAAAAAAATTGATCGACAAAATATGCCTGGTGCAACCTGCAAAACAAACGGTTCGCGATCGCGACGCCACCGATTACAATATTACAATCCTTCTATTAGAATTAGGCTCTTATATTAGAATATCAGAATATAAGAAGTACTTATATTCTAGCAAAAAGTACGGGATATTCGGGGAATATCTGCGGTAGCGAAAATGACCACATTTTCTATCGGAATGCGTCAAGTGTAATAATGTTTGCCAGGATGTCCCTGCAGTTCCCATATACCTGGAAGTTCTGTCGGTTTTCACCAGATTTATGGTAATTTCTATCAGATCCTTCTCTCAGTGTGTGAATAAACACCGGGAGAGAGAGGGTGAGAAAAACGGCGACGACACATCCTGTGGAAACTACACTCCGAGGGGCGTCGAGCCGTGGGAACGAAATTTGTCAATTTGTGATTGTCATTTCTCATTTTAAAATGTCTGGATGTATGGATGTGTGTGTGTGTGTGTGTGCGTGCGTGCGTGCGTGCGTGCGTGCGTGCGTGCGTGCGTGCGTGCGTGCGTGCGTGCGTTCGTGCGTGCGTGCGTGCGTGCGTTCGTGCGTGCGTGCGTTCGTGCGTGCGTGCGTTCGTGCGTGCGTGCGTTCGTGCGTGCGGGCGTGCGTGCGTGCGTGCGCTCGTGCGTGCGTGCATGCGTGCGTGCGGGCGTGCGTGCGTGTGTATGTGTGAGTGTGTGATTCAATCGTCTATAACTCAAGAACGGTTTTATCAATCGGGTTGAAATTTGGCTCACACGTAGAGCACTTGAGTGCCTCTGTTTGTTACAATTTATGCATTTTTTTTTAAAGAACAATTTGTGTCAGCTTTTTAATTATCCGTTTGAATCGCGCAGAATGTACAGCCATTTCAATGAGCGCACTATTATTTATCGGTCGACACATCTGGTCCAGGAAGTGACCCCGCGAAGAGGCCGAATGTAAGATGGAAACCGAAGCACCGTTGTGCAAATCAATATTTACTGCCCCAGACCTTAAGCAGCCATGATTTGTTATCGTGCTTATTCGCGATTTGTAGATGTAAGCTCCTTCCGGATGTGCGACCTCCCTCGTCCGTTTCTTTTTCACACTCACTTGCAAGAGGTTATAGCACACAGTGAAAAGGGGTTTGCAAATTTTTTTTGCTCCACAAAAATTTTGTTCTCGCTGATTTTTCCATTTTTATTTCCTTTTTACTCGTGCAATTATTTGTCCCGTTAATTTTACGTCGAATAACGGTTCTTGTTGACGAAAAGAAAATGTCAAACAGTAAAATGAATGAGAAAAAAAATTGTGGATCTTTGCGTACGGGAATTCAATTTATTGTTACGTGTGCAAACATTTTCTTTCGCTGCGTTACTACCGTTTGCAGTTTCATCGTTCCTCTGCGAGTAGCCATACAGCGGTTCGCTCTTGAAAGAATCGCGACGCTTACGTCAACGTAAAAAGTGCGTTTACTTTCAATAATGTGCTTCTCGTTGACTTGGCTTCTCGTTGCGCTCGAGACACGCAAATATCTCCGGTAATTTCAAATCCACAATTTGCACACGCCCTACAGAGTTTGGAGAGCGTTTCTACGGTATTATCCTATAATGGATCGGTACGTTTCGATAATTCGTAATCCATTTGCGTCCGGTTATTATAACATCGAGTAGCCGCATCGACGCGCCCCGAAAGCACTCCCGAATAGTTAATTATAATAATAAATCCTCAGAATCGTATATAATCAAAATCAAGGATAATACTCATTAGTCTGTAATATTTAGATGATTTTTTTAAATAAAAAATATTATTCGATAATTAAATGATATGGTAGATAATTACATTATTCGATATAATATTATATCAAGAGACGCGACAGCGTCTCGACGCCAAGTACTTAAAAAAAAAATTACAGCGAGCGACGGACGCTACCAAATAGTTATACTCCAAAATGCCGGAAGTATTTCTTTGCTCTACGTTATCTCAACTCCAAAATGCCGGAAGTATTTCTTTGCTCTACGTTATCTCACAAATAAATCATCGGATCGAAATGATAATAAGATTTTTACTATAGAATGTCTATCCGAGCTTTCCAGTTCGGTGGATTCTTATGTACGATGATCGCGATCAGCAATCAATCCAACATTTTTCGATTGTGCGTGAGTTAACGCGATAATTTTCGGACGGCTAGATCTCGGCAACGAAGCATCGGATCGAATTTTCAAGGACACTTTTATGATATAATTCGGACCCAAGCTTTCCAATGGGCCTAATTACGTTCATAATCGTCCAGCGGTTCCCGAGATATGACGAGGTGAACCTGCAATACGGGTGTGAGGTGATACGTGCTATACGCAAAAATTCTTCGGATTCTTCGGAAATCTTCACGATGGAACTGGGGAGTATTTTTATATCAAATATAAACTGATTGACACTAAATTTGGTCATTATATTTACTCTTCGATATATATTTGTTTGTTGCCATGTGAACTTTATTTTCGCCTACGAAATCGTAGACAAATTTTGGTACAACTAATTTCTCATTATATATTATTGCGATATGTGATACGACGAGATGAAATCGACGCACAATGCAATCCACCGTCGACGGAATGGAAAAAAAATAGAGCGTAGGGATAATCGAGTATTATTGAAGGAACAGGATGCCAGCGATAGAGACGGAGAGTTGAAGTTAGAGTAGCGCCGGCGACGTTTGTTCAAGTCTGGAGTGCGATGAAACTGAAAGCCTGTACGTCAGGAGTGGCCACTCGACCTCGTTTTCCTGGCCAGCAGCGGCACTATCCGTCCATGCACGACGTATATACCGAAAAACTGTGCTATCCGATGGAGGAAATTGATTGCCACTCAATTATCTCGGTTCCATCCAACCCTTCGATTAACACAATGTTTTAATCCAATAGGATCATTCCTCGGCTCGGATGTAACCTTAATATTGGCATTCCTCTCGTTTTTGCATATTTTTCCTACGTACGATTCGTGCGGTGGGAGCAGACTTAAATTTTTTATCTTTTATAAAAAATGTATAAATAAAAAAAGATGTGATTTATTGTTTAATTCATCGATTAAATTAACGATATACTGTTCGATTGACACAATGTTTGAAACCAATAAGTTCATTCGTCGACTCGGACGTATCTCTAATATTGGCATTCCCCTAATTTCGCATAATTTTTTCCTATGTATGTCTCGCCCGATGAGAGAAGACTTAAATGTTTTAATTTTTTTTATTAAAAAATGTATTAATTAAAAAATATGCAGGTGCTGCAAAGATTGTTTTTGTGAAATTATAATTCCAATTTGACATTAACAAATCGAAGATAAAAAATATTAATCAACAAATTACCCCCCAACTTAACTATTTTCCTTGTTATTCCGTATTTCGAAATGAGTTTCCTTAACTAATTCCGAAAGACCCAAACAAACCCCATGTAGCACACGGGAGTGGAATACGAAAATCATAAATCACTGCGATACGCAATATTCTCGAGATTTCGGCTTTCATAGCATATAGAAGTGGACTTCGAAAATCCACCTCATATAGAAACCTCATATAGCAAATAGAAGTAGATTTCGAAAATCCTAAATCACTCCGATACGCTATATTCTCGAGTTTTTGGCTTTCATAGCATATAGAAGTGGATTTCGAAAGTCCTAAATCCCATATAGTATATCGGAGTATATCGGAGTATGTCGGAGTATATCGGAGTATATCGGAGTATGTCGGAGTATATCGGAGTATATCGGAGTATATCGGAGTAGTATAGTATCGGAGTGGATTTCGAAAATCCGAAATCACTCCCATATGCTATATTTTCGGGACTCATAGCATAAAGGAGTGACCGTAAAAAAAACAGAGATTATGTCGAAAAGATTGGGGCTTCGCGCGCGACGCCCGCGTCCATGGCTAGTTAATAAAAAAAGATGTGATTTATAGTTTAATTCATCGATTAAATTAACGATATACTGTACGATTAACACAATGTTTTAAACCAATAAGTTCATTCGTCGGCTCGAACGTAACCCTAATATTGGCATTCGTCTAGTTTTCGCATAATTTTTTCCTACGTATGACTCGCCCGATGAGAGAAGACTTGAATTTTTTATTTTTATTTGTTTTCTATTAAAAAATATATTAATTTAAAAATATGTAATTTATAGCTTAAATTATCGATAGCTATAGAGGTCAGTCCCGGGCTACTGTAATTTCCGTGCCAATTATTCGTTCAGCCAGTCTCCCCGCTCTACCTCTCTGCTGTACGTAATAACGGATAACAAAAGCAGAAGGGAGAAAAGATTCTCTGCTATTCACCGCTGAAGGTCTAATATACCCGACAATAATAGAAGCCTCTTCTCTCGGGAGCTTTCGTCAACAGCCTCGAAGCACGGTCAACATTCCTAGAATAATCGAGCGACAAGCGATGGTGTGTTAATTAATTTGTCAAGATCCATCCGACCGGCCGGCGATCGCGGAGCGATGAAGTCCGCGTAGGAACGATCTCCTTCGAGGTAGGTGGTGCATTTTTTTCGGAATCAGCTGCGGTATTTCGTTCGAAAATAATTTTCGCTCGACGGATAAAAAAAACGACGATGAACGAACGAATGAATGACGAACTTAAATAGGCCCTCGTGATTTAATGCAGTTTTGAAAATGAATCAATGAATGAAATAACGATGTCAATTAAATAAATTGTATTTTGTATTTAAAAAAATAAATGAATGAAAAAATTAAATTGTGACTTAACGCTTAGTTTAAGAAATTTCTTCATTAATTCATCCATTCGTTAATTCTTTAATATTAAATACTTTGTTTTTTTTTGTAAATCTTATCTCTATGTAGCTCTTTTCGAGTGGGGGTAGAAATTGTGAACAATCACAATTTAAAACAGCTGATATTCCGAAATAAAAAATAACAAACGGTCAGGTGTTCAACGACCACTTTTCTGAGATCGTAATCCCTTTGCTGTGGAGAGCCCCCATAGGGGCCCCAATGTATAGGGAAGTACATTTCTCTGACAGTGAAGGGATTAAATGGTAAATAAAAATTAAGAACATAAATATATTGAAATGAACTAGCAAGGGGTGAAAAGGTTCACCCTTTGCAATATCACCTATTCATGTATTTGTTCTCCATATAAGTTCATCTCATATAAGTTCATAAGAATAGACGAAAATTCGAATGCTAAAAAATTGAAGTCCTAGAAATCTAAAATAGTGAATTTTAAGATAGTTCATAATTGCGAATTCATTATAGCGGAAGACCAAGAAGTCTAACGTTCAAACTATCGAAAAACCAAAAAGTCGAACAGTTAAAATAGCGAAAGACCCGACAGACAAACGGTCGGAATAGCGACAACTTACGAAACGTCACACTGAGAAAAAGAAATGGTTGGATTAAGCAAATGCGCGATGACGTTTGACAAAACAATGCTTTATTTGTACCAAACAAATAACAGCTTTGAACGTATGTCACCGTGACTTTTGGTTAATCCAACCAATTTTTTTTCTCAGTGCAGCTCTCACATTTGTTAGCTCTTTTCATGTAATTTTCCTTGACTTTTGCTATTCGCTTACCTATGGTTTAGTCATTCGAAATCTGTATTGGCTTGTCTCGGTTTGAAACATTAACATTTCAGCCTTTTTAAATCTGGTCGTTCAACCTAACTCTGGACCTCCCACTTCTGAAAAACTATTTACGAATAGAAAGCGTTCGAAAAAGTAACCTTTCGGTGAAACGATTATTTCATTTAGCCATCTATCGAAAATACAATTACCGAACTATTCATTTTTAGTTCTTTTAATATTCACAATGATGAAGTTTGGAAATACCGGCGGTCCAACATTTGGGTCATTCAAAATGTTGAACCCCGCCCCCGTTTCCCGGTGGTCATTTAAGCCTCCCCAGACCACAGTCGTAGAGGAGTGTTAAAATTACCAAAGCCACTTAACGCGGCTTACGCTAACGTGCCCGGCGAGCAGTCCTCAAGCTGCGATCAAGAACACAGCCTTAAGCCCTGCTCTTATCGAGTCTCGTCACACCCCCAACTTTTGCCGCAGAAACATGTCCATAGTCCACCGTTAGAAGAGCATACACACTGAGAGATGCTTGTGATAGAAATTACCATCAATCTGGTAAAAACCGACAAAATGTCAGGTTTATGAGAACTACAGCGACATCCCCGCAGACATTCGTATTAAACTTAACAAACTCTGTTATAAAATATGGCCATTTTTGCTGTCGAAAATATTATCCAGAATATCCCGTAATGTTCGCTAGAATTTAAGATCTTATTACCAAAAAATATACTCATCAGTGACGTTCCGATCGCGGACCGTTTTATTTTAGATTTCTATCTTGTGCCGGCATATTATGTCGACTATTTTTTTTATGTATACGGTCTATATAAAAAAAAAAAATGATCGACGAACCTCTCAGTTTTAATCCACGGAATTCATAGCCAGATACGCAAAATGTTGCCAACCCACCTTCCGAAAAAACTACCATATGGGTTCAAAAAAAATTGCTATGGTTCCTGTGAAAATTTCACATCTCGTTAGTTGTGACGTCCGTGCACCATGTTGTCTGGTCGAACTTTACCACGTGACTTGGTAGTTTTTCCGGGATGCTCCTCTCCGTGCAGGCTACGCTTATCCATTGTACGCTTTTGCAGTCAATAAAAAAAGCAGTCTCCCAATCAACTAGATTGACAATTGAACCACCGAATATTGCTGAGCGAGCTGCAACGGAACCGGAAATGGACGACTGGCGAATTCGGTTTTCGCTAACGCGCATCGGCCGGTCGTTTATCAGCGTGGTTCCGGTCCATGGATTCGCGGCGAACGCAACACGGTGCGCGCGCAGCCACAACCGACGACCCCGGCTCGTTCCGTGCGAACGGGCAAGTGGGCGTTCGAGTTTCGTTCCGGTCGTGCCAAGGCCACGGAGGGAAAAACGAAAAGTCCGAGCAGCCTCGTCTCCGCGGTCCACGATCGCCGGCTGGAGATGATCGGGAAGGGAGAGCGGGCGGCGCACCGGGCGATCGAGCGATCCGGCGGACACCGTCGGGCGCGCAGCAGCCGAAGCACGATCGGCTTCGAAACGACGCCGAAGAAACCGCAGGTGAAAACGGACGCAAGGTGAAGCACGTGGCTCACGATCTCGCGGGAGTTGCGTCGTTCCCTCGTTACGCGATTCGACTCGGGCTACGACGATCGCGCAAGGATCGTTACGACAGAAAAAGACTCGCGAGCCAATAATCGCGTGGATCGATCGGATCCCACGTACCGATCGGCATAGATCGTTCGATCAACGCCGGCGGGTCACGCGCATTTGCTCGGGGATATTAAACGAACGATTGCGATCCGTGCGATAAATTATCCGTAGGGGAAGGCTTTGCACCGTTCAGATGTAATTTCCACCTGACTTAGGTGTGTGCAAAAAAATTGATGAAATGAAATAAAAAAAAATAGTTTCACACGCGGCGATTTAAGTTTGCAAACAGAGATACGAACGTAATATGGGCAAAAAGTGATTTGCACAATTACTTCCTCATGTTTTACCTTTTTGTACATAACTTCCTCTATGATAAATTCCGTTGTTCCATTTTGGCTTCCTCATGGAGGAAGCTATAATTAAAATACAATTGTCACATAGAAAAATCATGTGCAAATTACTTTTCACCTTTTTCGTAACATAGAAAATGTCTACATTTCATAAAAGAAAACCGTCAAAATTTACCCCGGAATTTATTATAGGATATCACAAACTGCAATTTGCAAATTGCGTCGGTTTAAGGCAAATTTTATTCTATTCCTCCGCGCTAATAACGAAACTATAACTCATTTTACTGCTTGCGTGGTATTTAATTCAGAAATTCAGATCAATTGGGATTGTGGGATTTTGAAAAGTTTAATTTCAGAAAAATGAAAATTTTCAAAACCCAGAAAATTTAAACGATTGCATCAATTTTTACCAAATTTAATACGAATCATTGTACAGATCTAGTCCATTCCCATGCCAAATTTAAGCTCGATACCTCCATGTTTACTCAAATTAGACGGTTTTTGGTAATTTTAGAAAATAATCAAAATTCCATAACATCTGATCACTTTGGGAGATTTCGGCCAAATTCAATACGAAAGGTCTTTGGTAAAAATACTATATTCGTATGCAATTTTATGACGATAGCTCAAAATTTACGAAAGTTAGAGCTACCACAGACGTTTTTCAAAAATTTCGAATTCCCGAATAGTTACTTAAATGAAATACTTAAATCAAATAAACGGTGGCCGTCAAATAAATTATTTTTCTGGGAGCAGAGTTCGAACTGTTTTCATGTACTGTATGGCGTTTTATTATACAAGTATAGACTGGAATATGGCGCAAGATGGAAAGTAAAGATGGCGTGCCGATTGCCGATTATACCATTACCGATTCATCGATAATATATTTTTTTTAACTAAAATTATATTTCAAATCTATTTAGAATTGCCATTCACAATCGCTCGAATCACACGTACCGATCTGCATAGATCAACGCCAGCGAGTCGCGCTCACTTGGTCGGGGATATTAATCGAACGATTGCGATCTGTGCGAGAATTTATCCGCGGGCGAGGACTTCACACCATTCCGTTGTACTTTGCAGCCGACTTTACTGTGTGAAAAAAAATCGATAAAATGAAGAAAAAAAAGTCATATTCACACGTGGCTATTTGACTGTGCAGGCAGAGATACGACGGTAATACGGGCGAACATTGGACTTTGCGTGATGAAAGACGAAAAAAAAACATATTTCTGGCGCTCCGTATTCGAACTATTTTCTATTTTTGTACAGTATGGTGTTTTATTATAGGGTAGAGCGGGGCAAAACGGGGCATGGGGCAAAACGTCATTTTCCAATAATTTTTGGATGCCCGAATTCGCTCCATCGATGCATTAGGCTTTTCTGCCCCGTTTTGCCACCTTGTCCGATCCAAAAATGATTGGAAAATTTAGATTTGCCCAAAAACCCCGTTTTGTCCCGTTGTCCCATTTTGCCCCGCTCTTCCCTACAAGTATATGGGGGAATGTGGCGCAAGATAAAAAAACGTATTTTCAGTTGTTTCCATCGATAAATCTGGTATAAATTGAAGTAAATATTCTTTTAACAAAACAATGCTTTATTTGTACCAAACAAATAACAGCTTTAAACGTATGTCACCGCGACTTTTGGTTAATCCAACCAATATTTTTTGTCAGTGTCCCATTATCGATGCCTCAATGATTTATTCGAAAGACTTCAACCGTTGCCCTAAGAAACGCAACCTTCCACTTAATAAAGAAACAACTATAAACAGCACATCACTCGACACGACGTGACTGCCCGAAATAAATTACTTCGGCATACTCCCTCCTAGACGTTTCACGGATCATGCAGTACCTACGAACTTTCTTGCGACATTCATGGTGAACGAAAAAAAAAAAACAAAAAAAAACAATTCTGGCGAAGATACGTCACCGTCGATGGGCCAGCATGTTGAAGAAATTAAATTTCTTTTGCCCCGGGAGTTAAGCGTGCGAGAAGGAGTACATCGCTGCGAGTGACGAGAGGGAACGATAGGGATCGGGGGAAAAAAAAGAAAAAGTCGAGTCACGCTGACGCCACGCTACATATGGCTCATCGTTCGTTCCCCGTATGTACGAGCACCACCGAGCGGCTTAATCATCCACTCCGTGAATTATGAAAATATATATGCCTGCTGTAATGCGATAGCACGGCTTGTCTTTGAGACACTTGTGACGTGGACGGCCAATCTGAGTGGAAGGACAGGAAGAGCAGAAGCACGGTGGAACTCGCTTTATTGCCAGCGAAATGAAATTCGGATAGGTTCGCTCGTTGTATTCATTCGGGCATTTAAGGGCCGAAGGGCCGCTCTCGAACGACGTATCGTTTTCTGGTCTTGAGTGCGAGGCGGGCTATGGCCGCTCGAAACTACGGAGAAAACGAGAGCGAGCAAGGCCGAGGCGAGGAACCGTGCGCGAGACAGGCCTGCGTCCAAACGGCCGCTCGTAAAGCGAACGGTTGAGGTGCACCGTTCTCGCAGAATACACGAAACTATGCGAGAGTGAGGTCTATTCCGTCGCCGGGACGTACCGGAACGAGCCGTTTCCGGCACTTGGATCATTTATTTATCGCACATAGGGCAGAGTGTGGCAAAATGGACTCCCCGGGGCAAGCGAAACCATTATTACCAAATTCTTGCGGGTCGTGAAAAAACAAGTTTTGTCTGAAATTGAGAACACTGTTCCGTTTTGCCCCCCTCACACTTAAACTTAAAAAAAATTTATTTCATGATCGTTGTGTCGAGTGCAGCACGGTGGTGCATTCGCAGGAGTGGAATCGTCGGCGACGAAACCGATCTTCCCCCCCATTCATGGGGAGAGCGGGGAAAATTACTTACCAAATTTATGGTAAACGTAAAAAAAAAATAAAAAACATTTATATCTTGAATGAAGGCCACTGTTCTGTTTTGCCGCACTCACACTTAAATGAAAAAAAAATGTCATGATCGTTGTGTTGAGTCCAGTAAGATGGTTTATTCACACGAGTGGAAACGTCGCGAAAGAAACCGATCTTCCCCTCATTCATAGGGGAGAGCGGGGAAAATTACTTACCAAATTTATGCCAAACGTAAAAAAAAAATAAAAAACATTTATATCTTGAATGAAGGCCACTGTTCTGTTTCGCCCCTCTCACACTTAAATTTAAAAAAAATTTCATGATCGTTGTGTCGAGTCCAGTGAGGTGGTTTATTCACACGAGTGGAATCGTCGCCAACGAAACGGATCTCCCCCCATTCATAGGGGAGAGCGGGGCAGACAATATATGATAATACTTACCAAATTTATGCCGAACGTAAAAAAAATGTAAAAAAAAATGTATATCTTGAATAAAGGACACTGATCCGTTTTGCCCCACCCGCAGTTTATTTTTTTTTCAAATTCATTTCATGATCGTTCCGTCGAGTCCGGTACGGTGGAGTATTCACACGAGAGGAATCGTCGGCGAAGAAACCGGTCTTCCCCCCATTCTTCATGCCCGAGAGCCCGCGAGAGTGAGAGTAATCTCGTTACTTTCGTTTGAATTCTCGTTCGGACCGAGTGATGTCATAAATATTACACGACACCGTGACCTGGAATAATCCACCTCCTGGCGAAAGGTAGTTTCATACGAGGAGCGAGCCTCGCTCGAGTGAGAGGCTCCGTTTGGACGGTAAAAATTGAAGGTACGCGAGCGCGAATGTCCAGGATGTAGCGCGAACGTGTCGATGGAACAAGTGGAGGAACCGAAGAAGCAGCCTGTGTGTCTAATAGACGCGCGAGCTTCAGCGATCGCGCTGATACGTGGCCGCCTGCCGCGGGCCAGCGATTAGGGGCGAATAAATTAATATAGAAATAGAAAGTATAAGTTTTCGCGTGGCGTTAAGTCACCGAGAAACGTTTCTCCGCCTATGTAACAGTAACGGTCGTTGACAGTCGACATGTACAGTTAAACTTGTTTCTCTCTGGGTCATAAATCTATCGAAGAAAGTATAACCACGATAACCACGATATCCTAGCACCGACTATACTTATTATTTAATGTCGGATATCAAGGAATGGTTATATTCAACCTCCATCAGCAATTGCATGCAAAAAAAATGCCACTTACCTTATTTTTGTCGCTAAAAGAAACAGGTCGTGTAAAAAATTACGAAAGAGATCCTTCGTAACGGTGTTGTTGTTGGGTTAAAAAAATGTCTACGTTCGAATACTGAAAAAATTATAGTTCGTCTTAAAGAAATAAAAAAAATTGTCGGAAATATGTAGAAAAAAAATGATATAACATATTTAACCCTTTCTATGATTTTTTCAATACTAAACGTGGGATTTTTTTTATATTCAACCTCCACAGCAATTGCATGCAAAAAAAATGCCACTTACCTTATTTTTGCCGTTAAAAGAAACAGGTCGTGTAAAAAATTACGAAAGCAATCCTTCGTAGCGGTGTTGTTGTTAGGTTGTGTGAAAAAAATGTCTACGTTCGAATATAAAAAAAATTATAGTTCGATTTAAAAAAAAAATTTTAAATTGTCGGAAATATGCAGAAAACAAATAATATAAAATATTTAACGCTTTCTATGATTTTTTTCAATACTAAACGTGGGATTTTTTTGCACGGTCAGAATACCGTTCTGTTACCCATCAATATCGTTGGATTTTTCGCAGGACTTAAAAAAAAAGAAAAAAAGTCCTCCCCCTTCACCGGTCAATTGTATGCTGAAAGGCGCCATATCGTTGGAGTATCAACCTCAACACGCGAGCATCTTATACGAGTCATGTAAGGATGGTAATCGAGCCATCGAGGCATATAGTATTTCCGGATTATGTGTGAATCAACAATAAATCCCGAGGAAACGTTAGATAAGGAACGAAACTTGTTCTGTATCACCGAGCTAATCGTCAAGGGAATTATCGCTGCAGCACCCTGCCCTTAATCAACCCGGGTACTGTAATCTCAATGCCAGCCATTGATGAGTACGTGGAATTAGGGCCCTCCCTCGGATTACGTCTGCCGACGAGCCAGTGAATGCTAATACCGGCTGCTCCGCATTTAGGGTTTCACATGATTAATCGTTTCGTCGACAACGCCGTGTGTCATTTTGCCCCATGCCGGGGGTGGACTTCAAACCGGTGGAACAACGAAAACGAGCCCGGAAGAATTATACAGTCACGAAAGAGGCACCTCATCGCTGTACGATTCAATCCAACGTTATTTACCAGCGAACAAGAGTGAAACAACTTTAAACTGCGCTCATCGTTTTATCCGAAGTGTAATTTTTCCAAGCGACGGATCGCCTTCGGCGACGACCTAGAGAAGCGTGACGAGGGTCTCACTTTCTCATGCAAAAGTTGCGACTGCGAGGTAATGTGACTTTTTTTTCACCGGAAGTAAAAAAAATAATGACGAGGTAAGTCGATCGCTACGGATACGTTAATTCGGTATTCGCATCGAGACGCCGGAAGTCCTCGGAAGCTCTCGGCGAGCCGCAACGAGTGAAAGCCCGGAGGTGAGTTTTCTGCACCTCTGCACACAAGACTCGCCGTAATCGATACGTCGACCCGGTTGCTCGTTACTCGATCGCACTTATTATTTAACTGCCACAAGAGCATTCAACTTTCATCGTTGCCTTCCCTGTATCTCCATCCATCCACCTGTCCTTCCCTCCTGAATCCCCGAGACGATTGCCACGGGAGATTCGAGTCAAGCCTGATTGTTGAATTTTATAAAAGCCGGGAGGAGAATTGGAGAGATGGCGAAGGAGGCGAACGGTTAAACTGGGCAGACCCCGAGGGAGCAACCGGTGGTTGCTGCCCGGGCTGCTGGGTCAAAAGTTCGTGTGCCAGCTACCGTGAACCCCGCAAAGTCCAGCACCGAAGCGTAATTCATTCATACATTTTTCTTTTTGTTTTTTTTTTTTTTTCATCGTTCATTTCAGAAGTAACCGCGTTGATTAATTTGAAACTTTGTTCTGTTTGTCTGTCCGCTTGTTTGTGTTTTTCTTTGTGTTCGATCGTTGTTTTTTCACAGTTGAGTACACCTCGCCCGATGGGCCGGAAAACAACGATCCTGTATCGGCGATCTTCCATTTGACGTTGATGCATTTTTATCTACGATGCAACGAAGTTTTTGGATTTACGTTGCACTTTGTTTCTCTTGGCTTCTCGAAAACTTGCCGATTTTTCGCACGCAAAAAAATGTGAGTTACTGCGGTCGGTAACGAAAACTGCAATGGACTTTGATTAATCGGACTGACTGTTCAGCTCCAAAGGCAAATTTTTACTCGGTACTGAGCCGGGTTGAGTGCGAACTCTCGACGTGAGAGTTCACACTCAACCGGAAGTGGCTACCACGGTGAAGAATATTAATTACAGCTTTCGTTACCGACCGAGCACGGGTCGGACGATGGGGCAGAGGTCACCACTACTTGCTGATGTGTCTTCGCTGTACTCTCGAATAAATCTTCGAGCAGCCAATATGTACGTCAGCAAAGGCCGATCGATTGAATCGTCGAAGGTCGGACGGTGTTTCTCGAAATTGGAACTCCAGACGGGAATTTATATCGAACAGGCGATAGATAAGACGCAAATTCTACATTGAGAAAAAAATTTGCTTGCGGGCTGCCAAAAAAAAAAATGTTTGTTTCAATTTTACTCTCAATTCTTACAATTCGGTATGATATTGAAACAACGACAGCAAGACTGTCAACGACAGCAAGGTGACATATTATCGTTTCAATTCGGTATGAAATTGTACGAATTCCGAGTAGAATTGAAACAACTTTTTTACTTCTTTGGCAGCCCGCAAGCAAATTTTACTTGAATCAATGATATTTTTTTCCAGTGTATTTTTTTTTAATCCATCGACAGTCCGACATTAATTATTGTTAAATATAATAAAAATGACGAAACAATAATAATGAAGAATTAATACAAAATAACAGGTCATGTTTATACTTCTTGTGTGCGTTAAGTTTCGAGACTGCTGAAGAGAGCGAGTGAACTTGGTTGAAATTTTGCAGGCAGAGATTGGAAAGGGTCTCGTGACATACGAGCGGCGGCCATACAAGGGCTACAATAATATTAGTTGTAGTGGCTCGAACATCGTCCCGGGACGTACGAAAGAGAATATCTTGGCTCTGTTGCAGGTAGCAGCTTCGAAGATCCAGCCTCTTCGTGGAAGTCTCCCACAAGTTGCGGGCGCGCTTCGCCGTCACGATTTATTTAGCTTCGTTTTCTTTCTCCGCTTCAACGTTTCGGATGACTCCCTCTTTATCTCTCCCGCTCTCTCCAGACCGTTTCCTTTGCTCTATCTTGTAGCTCTTCTTTCCCGTCGGTAAACTTCTATGCTGTCAGCTGAATTTTCGTCTCATTTTCCTGCTGCTTCCATCTGCCTGTCTATCTGTCTGTCTGTCCGAATATCGTGGTTGTTAAGGCAGTGAAGGATGTTTACCCGATATCCGCATTTCATTGTACCATCAGATGTTCAGTCTTCAACGTCATTATCAGCTTCTCAAAAGTTTCTCGCTTCGAATCAACATTCAGTCTTCGTCAGTCCAGAAATTCGCGCTACACTAAGAAAAGCTTGCATAGTAAATAGTTCCCAGGGGGGACGTCTATATTTTACAGTTACGACAATGACCAAATATTATAGATTATAGTTAAATCAATTGAATATATACTATCACAAACTATCTATATAGACGTCCCCTCTGGGAACTATTCGTTATAGTAGGAAATACCATCCTTTTTTTCTCAGTGTATGATTTTTAAAAAATTGCGTTGTTTTTATTATTATTAACTTTGGGCATTTAACTATCGATCGATCGATCGATAAGTTAATCGATTTTATCGATTTAACTTATATTTGTATGTCTACATTTTTAGTCGCGTCTCTGACACTATTCGCGTTATCCTCGATAGGGTAAGTCGGGGTGATATGGCCATGATTTTTTAAACAATGAAAATTGGGGGTTTATCGTTAAAAAAACCTTTCAGTTTTGGCCGTAACCAATCCTAGAAACATCGAACTAAAGTAATTGCCTCAGAACTCGGGATGTTTTCGATGCGTGATTTACTTGCGGCTCTATAAATAAATATTTGCGATCGGCCATATCGCCTGGACACTACGGGTGATATGGCCATAGTAATAATGGTAGTCGATTAGGCCTAGAGAAGCATAGAGGGATCGCACAAATCATGCCTTAGTATATTTTATGTTGTCTATATGAACTACAGGAAGACAATAATTACCTCCGTCAAATGTTTCCGATACCAAACTAAGCAGAAAACGGTTTTACAGGCCATATGACCCGGAAATTGCGGGGGGCTATGGCCACGTGGCCAATCGTACTGACCCTTGCCCATACAATCTTATAATGTTCGGTGCAATCATATTGCATCCACATATACTAAAAACTGTGCAAACAGCAGCGCCATTCGTTTGTTACGTTAAAAGGTATTATGGGTGGCAATATCACCCTCGCGACCATTACGCTGACTTACCCTATATAGTTTTATTTTTATCGTTACGTTGTTTTCTCTTTTTGTTGCGTTATCATTTTTTATGGAATTCTCCGGTTTAGTCTTATTGATACGCGATTAAAAGCGGGATAAAAGGGAATGTTTCGACCAATTCTTTACGAGACGCAAATGAAAAAGGAAAAGTATCATATCGTATAGAATACACCGGCCCACTTTGCCCCGCGGTCTTCTGTGCACTAGGAAGGGGGGGGGGGTGGATAGATCTAAACCTACATTTATCTATCTATCTATATTCCTGCCGAAGTGTCCGATCGAAATTCGGCAAAACGTGCAAATAGTTTACGTTAAAAGTTACGTAACGTTAAAGGATATTACGGGTGGCCATATCACCCGCGTGGCCATCCGCCTGACTTACCCTATATAGTTTTATTTTTATCGTTACGTACTTTTCTCTTTTTGTTGCGTCATCACTTCTTATGGAATTCACCGCTTTAGTCCTATCGATACGCGATTAAGAGCGGATCAAAAGAGATTGTTTTTAGCAATTTTTTAAGAGACATAAATGAAAAAGGAAAAGTATCATATCGTATAGAGTACACTGGTCCTTTTAGCCCCGCTGTCTTCTCGGCACTAGGAAAAGGGGGGGTGTAGATAGGGGATACCGGGGCAAAATGGCATAGCGGGTCAAAACGGGACAATGAGGACAAAACTCAAATTTCCAATAATTTTTGGATGCCCATTGTGTCCCAACGATATATCCGGATTTTGTACCGCCATCGCCACCATCCAAAAGTTATTGGAAACTTGCGTTTTGTCTCATTATCCCGTTTTGCCCCGCTGTGCCATTTTGCCCCGCTCTCCCCTACATGTAAACCTATATCTATCTACCTATCCATGTTCATTCCAAAGTCTCCGATAAAAATTCGCCAAAACTTAAGAGTATATTCGTAAATCGTGAACGTGCCCTTTCGACTGTCGCCCAGAAGGTGAGACCGAAAGACCCGACGACGGGCGTCGCTCATACCCGGGAACCTTCGGCCAGACAATGGAGACCGTTGCGTTCGACCGGCGTAGAAAGCGAATTAGCCGGTAGGCAAGAGAGACCCAGGAACGTCGAGAGATCCTTATAGAACCTCCATGGAAATTCCCGGAGATTCCAGAAGAGCGGCAGAGAGGAGACTCGGACTCTCCGGGTACACGGGGGGCGCCGGGACTCTCGGGGCCCGCATCCTCGGCGTCGAGCTCTCCGGGCCCTTTACCCTCTACGTGGAACTGGTTTCTGCGGGCAGCCTCGATCGGTTCGCGCGCCTGCGCAACGCGCACAGGCTCTCTTCATCGCCTCGTCCTCCTCCTCGCGGATAGGAAGGAAGGGTAGGAGGAACGGGGAAGAATGCAACGCTGTCTCGCTCTTTCATCCTTTTTCTTCGTTCCTTTTTTTTCACTTCTCTATTTCTCCCTTTATCCGCCTGCCATTCACCTCGAGGATCATTGAGCGCTGCAGGACACGTTTAGTTTTCTCCCTCTCGGTACTTCGCCCTCCTCCGGACCTTTGTCCCTCCGGTGAACTCTAATCGTCCGTCGAGTGGCTTATTCTCAATCGATTATCCATAGATTGGAATCGAACGAACGAAAAAAAAAAAAATGGCAATCGATATTAATGCGTGCGATAGCGAACGATATCCTGGGGGACGATATGTCGTGTATACTGGAGCAAAAAATTATTGGGGTCACGCCTGGTTGTGTAGCCGTCGTGGATATAACACATCCTTCGACACTCGTTCTTACACTGAGGAATAAAAAATGTTTCGATTAACCAAAAGTCGCGGTGACCAACGTTCGAAGGTGTTATTTGTTGGATAAAAATAAATAATTATTTTTTTAAGGACGTTAGAGTGCTTCACACTAGTCAAATGAGTGCTGCATTTTTTTAAGTCGTCTATACAAACTTTTATGCATCCATTGATTATGGTGGATGGCTATTTGTATAAAGATGTCCTCAGCCTAGATAGCCATTAATTGCAATGGATTTGCAAAAATATTAACTCGATTGGACAATTTTTTAAAAGGTACACATTCGTTCGGTTTTCTCAAAGAATAATCCATAATTGTAGGTTGACTTTCGTGTATTACGGTTCGTTCTCTTCCTTGAAACATGCTCTACGAATTCACTGTCCAGATATTCGATAGTATTTTCCGCTTAAAAATTACAGCTGTTTGTTTGCGAAGGAATTTCGTCGATGGATAAACAAAGTGCTGTCATTTATAACGGACAAAAATACTATCGAATATCTAGATGGCGAATTCGTAGAGCATCTTTCAAGTAAGAGAATGAGCCGTAGTACATAAAAATCGAGAACAAATTACGAATTATTCTTTGAAAAAACTGAACAAATATGTACCTGTTTGAAAATTTGAACAAACCGGTTTATTTTTTTGCAAATCCATTGCAACTAATGTTTTTCTAGGTTACAGACATCTGCTGTAATACCAATCCACTATAACCAATGGATACGTAAATGTTTGTATAAATGATTCAAAAAATGTATCACTGATTCGACTAGAATGAAGCAGTCCAACCTCTTTAAACGATTATTTCCTTTAACTGATTCAAACAAATGTTTTTGTTGTACCAACCAAATAACACCTTCGAGTGTGTATGTCACCGTGCCTTGGTTAATCCAACAATTTCTTTTTCTCAGTGTACGCTGACACAAATATTTATGTGTGGAGTCTCCGAGTTTTCCGAGTGTCCGTGTCGATCGAGGAAGCTTGATCGAGGTGTAGCGCAATGATCGAGTTTTCAAGAGTTACGACAGCCCCGCTCGATTTTTCTTCCTCCACTGACAAATGGTGAGAGACCCGTGGATAATAGTCTGAAAAATCGGCCAATTTTCTCAACCACGGATCTTTGTATCGCGAAGAAATACGGCGGATATCGGTGCCACTTTTAGGCCAGTGAGAATAAAGATTAATGAAGGCGGGAGAGTTTTTGCAGGGAAAGAGAGAGATTATCAGGAAAGTTTGATTAGGGGAGAGTGAGATTGAGCGTCGGAGAGTTGTGGAGGGTCGAATTGCCTCGCTTGATCTCGTTTCGTGGAATATATGAATATATGTGCCTGCGGCATCGAGAAACTTGTGGCGAGGGAGTGCATTATTAAAATTAATGTTTTTATTATTTTCTATTAAAGAAAAAAAAAACGTAAATTTCAAGAGTTGTTGCGCTGGAAGGGCAAAAGAGCAGAAAATATAGATGGAATAGGGAAAATAGCGGGTTCCGCCAGGACGGACACGAAGGATCGAGGGCCGTCTCGAGAAGATGGATGGAACTCGATATAAGAGATGCGTATAGTTATAGAGAGCCGTGTATTTTTTCACAATGGCGGGCGTGCAGGCGAAACGGTGGATGTGTCGTTATATATTCATACAGGGGACTAGCACCGATTTAATCGAGTTTCCTTTTCGGGCTCGAAAAGGGCTCCGACCATCATTTAGGCCTGGATTATGTCTACTCGGACACCCTCAGGTATGCCCACGCAACGGCAAACCCATCAACTATGGATAAGCGTTGTCTATATGCCCGTCTGGCTTCTGAACATCGATATCGTCATGGGAGATGACTGACAGCCCGACGTCGGACTTCCTCGTTATCCTCGTGAAATTCTAACATTAGACGAGATTCCGTTGGTTTGAATGTTTATCCCTTTTTCCGAGAAGCTGACCCCCTCCCCTTTCGGTGAAGCTGACAACCCCCCGGTTTTGACAGCATATATGGAATGAAATTCGAAAATCTGACATTCAACCTATATGCTATATTTTCGAAAATTCTGGTTTCATAGCATATGGAAGGGAATTCGAAAATCCGAAATTCATCCAATATTCTATACTTTCGAAAATTCGGATTTCATACAGAACGGAATAGAATTCGGAAGTCCAAAATCCATCCCACACTCAGAAAATTAATTTATTTGACGGCCACCGTTTATTTGGTTTAAGTAAAAGATTTATTTTGATTTAAATACATATGTATTTAAATTAAGTAAATAAATAGTTACTTAAATGAAATAAATATTTAATAAACGGTGGCCGCCAAATAAATTATTTTTCTGGATGCATAGGGGAAAAGTGGAGAATATGGACCGGTCCATATATAATTGATTTACGTGTTAATCGAGGTGGGCCATATTCGCCACTTTTACCCTATGCTACATTTTCGAAAATTCTGTTTTCATAGCATATGGAATGGGATTTCAAATTCCGCAATTCCATCCCACATGGAATGGATATCGACATACTATGAACCATACGATCCACGCCAGCGCACGAGCCAACATAACCGCTAGTAAAAATTTAATGATAATAGTAATAATAATAAACCGTTAAACCGCTCAGCCTATCCACTTTGACCGCGCGCTGACCCTATTTCTTCCGCCGATCATTGTGCTTTTCACCTTTTTACTTTTTTACTTTTTTGTGCCCCTAGCTTAATGTTTGATATGGAAAACCGCGCCAGACACGAAAAGAAGAAAAGAAAAAAAATGTTTTTGGCAATTACCGTCGCAGTTGTGTCCGCCGTTCTAGCTATTCAGCCTCTGCCTGTACATCCGAGCGTGGTAAGCCGATTTTACGGCATGGTAATTATCATTACCGCCGCAGCAGCGTTAGAGCCATGAAGAACATGTATTCCGACGGTCTATCGTAAACGTTGGCCGTGTTTTCTCGCGCGATTTGTCCCTAAGAGCCTCGCTATTCCAGATCCGCTATTCATCCCTGATTCCTGTACTTTGAATTCGTCCCAATTAAGAAAAAAAATAAAAGAAAAAAATAACTATGATAGCAGAATTATCTCCTCAGCACCAATGACTCGCCTCGTCGCAAGCACCGGTGTGAAAAACTCGTTTCACCGAAGAATACGTTGGCTCGATCGGATACCATGTAGTGCAACAGATGTTAGACGGGTCTAACTTTCATGGGCCTATCTCGCTTCGTCCGCTTATCCGTTTGCTCTCCATAAAAAAAAAGATACTTCCTCGCCACACCGTCGGTTTTAAAAATGCCGGTGCCGAGCAACAGCAGACGTTCGGTGTCCGCGACGTGCTAAGAAAACGAGAGTATCGAGTTTCGCGTTTCCGCACGGGTAACTCGAGCTTTGGCTCGGCTCGGGCGCATGCGCGACGGCCACTTGTCGATAATCGGGAAGAAATTGTCTATTCGTCTCTTCGATAAATTTCTTTATTTATCATTGATTGGTCGATGAGTCTCGCCCAACGAAGCTTGTCTCATCGGCAAACAATATCGTAATTGGACCGATCGATTGAATTATATGGCACTAATTATATGTCGTCTAATTCCGCGAGCCTCCAACGAGATATCGTATTTTCGAACTCGCCGGCTCCGCCATTCACGGAACGATCGACCCGAAGTGAGTCAATACGGTAATACATTTCCGGGTTACGTGAGACTCCGCGCGAACACGGCGGGGTATTATTACCGCTCATGAGGAGAATGTCTCTTATCCCCCTTTACTTTCCGCGTTCGCTCGAATAAATTCGTTAAGTTCGAGGGTTTGGGTAATATATTCTCCCCCTCGATTTATCGCACGAGTATCTTTCTCTCTCTCTGTCTCCACATCGTCCTTTCTCCCGATGGTTCGCGTTGTTCGCTCGCTCGAGCCGAGCAGCCGAGGCTGCGTGTCCATCGCGTATCGCTGAAATAGCACTGTGTATGTCGCGAACGTTTGTAACTCGTTACGTTCGTTACGACCCACTTTTCTCTCTCTCTCTCTCTCTCTCTCTCTCTCTCTCTCTCTCTCTCTCCATCTCTCTTCGGTTTATAACAACCGAGTGATTATGGCAGGGACAATCTGGAACGTTATTCCCGGTATTAAGATATATTAATAAAGTCAACAAAGGACGCTCCGGAGCTTAACTGGCTGCGTATTACGCAACTGTTGTATTTCTGAAGAACCCATAATACTGCACTGATAAAAAATACGGTTGATTCAACTAAGATTCGGGCAGGGAAGTTCAACTAAATATTTTGGTGGTATAACAAAAATTTATTAATTGAACAATGTGTTGGGTGATTTGGCCAAAATATTTTTTAGTCATTAAAATATTTTGGTCGACCAACTAAATATTTAGTTGCCCGTCCCTGCCCGAATCTTAGTTGATTCGTATTTATCAGTGTGCTCTACCAACGTCATACGAGCACTAGGTTATTTTTATTGTCATTATTAATTTATTATTATTGTTATTGTTTTTAGTATTATTGTAGTGATTGTTGTTATTAAGATGAGGGAAGGGTCTCGGAAAACCTGACAAGTCATGCGGTAAATTTCGACCAGGCAACATTATAGACCAGCGCCACCGCTAGCGATATGTGACATTTTCACAGGGTCCACAGGAATTTTTACCCAACGTATATGGTAATTCTTTCCAGAATGCGGCTTGGCAAAATGTTACGTATCTGGTTAAGAATTTCATGGATTAAAACAGAATTCTGTGGATAAAACTGAGAATTTCGTCGAACAAATTTTTTTATGTATGTATACTGAAAAAAATGTTATCGATGTAGCATGCCGATATAAAGTGCAAACCTAAAACCAACGGTTTGCGACCGCGAAGCCACCGATTACTATATTTTCTAATAATAAGTATTTATGTTCTAGCAAAAATTACGGGATATTCGGGTACATCTGCAATTGCGAATATTACCGTACACTGAGAAACATAAATGTTTGGATTAAGCAAATGCGCAGTGACATACGTTCAAAAGTGTAAAGTACACCTTTAAACCTTTGAAGGGGTTGGTACAACAAAGATTTTTCTTTGAATCGACAAATTTTGAATAAATTGAAGCAAATATTCGATAATCGATAATCGATTAACAAAGCGATGCTTTATGTGTCCAAATAAATAACAGCTTCGAATGTATGTCACCGCGACTTTTGGTTAATCCAAACAATTTTTTTCTCAGTGTATCCCATAGCAGAATGTGTTACGTTTAATACGAATGTTTGCCAGGGTATAGCTATATAGTTACCTATAGCGATAGTTTCCATGCACTTGAAATTTCCGTCTGTTTTTCGCAGGTTTATGGTAATTTCTATCAGATCTTTTTCTCAGTGGACAGGTAGTTAAAATAATGTCACTCGGAATTTCGCGAGTAGCGAGTTGGCGACAAAAGTTTGTACATTGCGAACAGAGCTGGGCAAAGTACTTAAAGTACTTGGTATTTGAAGTGCCTAGCACTTTGAGTACCGCCAAAATATTTATTCGAAGTATTTAGTACTTATGGTACCGCGTACTTAAAGTATTGGATACGTACGATACTACGTATCAAGTACTTTAAGTACTTTTTGCCCAGCTCTGATTGCGAATAACTCCGGAAGGTTTGGGCGAAAAGTGGATTAAACGTATTTTCCCGAAAATTCTTCGGGAACGATGAGGATATATTAGGCTCGAAAAACGGTGACCAGCTGCA
The DNA here is from genome assembly GCA_030522665.1 of Ichneumoninae sp. A BG-2022a. Classification (NCBI taxonomy): domain Eukaryota; kingdom Metazoa; phylum Arthropoda; class Insecta; order Hymenoptera; family Ichneumonidae; species Ichneumoninae sp. A BG-2022a. The sequence goes on along the minus strand of JAPYZC010003197.1, from coordinate 12,385 downwards.
GCGTTGCATTTTGTGGTTTCACACTGGTGCAGCGCCGAAGCAGCAGCAGTCATCGTCTTCATCGCCGTCGTTGGGATATCCTACAAGTGGTTGACCCTGGCCTACAGTCTGGCATCGAACGCGACGCGAGAACGACGTGGTGAGAAAGAGAGCACACCGCACCGGTAACAAGAACGTATGCAGCTGTTGCGTGTATTCGTGTGTTCACAAAGATACGGCGCATCACACCCGACAGTACAGCAGAAAGAGGAATCCTCTCAACCGTACTGAACGAGACGCAACTAATTACCGCCGACCGGCAACGACGGCGCTTCCAATCGTCAGTTCATTACACTACAATGAGATCATTTTTTTTTACCGAAACCGATGAAAGGGTTTTTTTCCAATAGTCATATCATATTTCACGGATCTAAAGATATATTTTATTGAAACGAATTTAAATTTTTTAATTGGTTCTAACGAATTGAATTTTGATGGAAACAAATTTTCAAAGGTCACTTCGAAATTTAAATTCGATAAAGTTAGCTAAATTGAACGGCGACTGTTGAAATAAAACTTTTAATCTATTGTTATTATTATTATTGTTATTACTACTACTACTACTACTACTACTATTATTATTATTATTATTATTATTATTATTATTATTATTGTTGTTGTTGTTGTAGTTGTTGTTGTAATACTACTATTTTACAATTTTTTTTTCGTAAAACTGTTTTTCACTTTTAGATAATTAAATTAACGCCCACCAGCGATCGTCCAACTCCTACAATTCCACAAAACTCCGGTAAGAAGTAAATCTTGTCGGAACTAATCTGCAAGTCTCTAATTGGCGGCAACTATACCACGGGTAATCGTTGCGACTCGGTGCGAAGGCCATGGAAATGCTCGTTGGAGTGATCGGCCGGTTAGACACGGCTAATGGCCACGGGTCTAAGAAGTGGCGAGTAAATTCGATGCTGGATCCCAGCGAGTCTAACGGAGGAGAAAACAAGGTCCCGCAAAGCAGCGCGCGACATCGGTGAAATCATCGCGACAGGAACGGAGCGCAATTACATACGGTGCAAGATACACGGATAACACAACTCGACCTTAAACGGGGACACTCTTGCTTCTCCCTCTGCACTGCGCACAATGAAAAGAAAAGCCTCGAGGGAAATGATCTCCGCAAGGTCGGTGTACACAGCCGAGATATTAGGAGCACGCGAATTACCTCGGTCGGTAAAAAAAAAACTGTAATCAATTTGCTTTACGTTAGAATAGAATCCCCGTATGACAACTGAAACTGATAACCGCTTCGTTACAGAATCTGCTTTAAACCGGAAAACATCGGCAACGGAAAAAAAAAATTGCAGTTTCAGTTACCACCTGGGTCCGGGCCATGCGGGGAGGAAGAGTACACTGAATGAAAGATCTCGGAAAATCTACCGAGTCATATAGTAAATTTCGGCCAGGCACCATGGTACACCAGCGCCAGCACTAGCGATATGTGAAATATTCACAGCGACCATTGCAATTTTTATCCAATTCATATGGTACTTTTTTCCAGAAGGCGGGTTGGTAAAATTTTGCGTATCTACCGAAGTATTTCGTGGATAAAACAAAAGATTTTATCGATTAGAACTGAGAATTCCGCGGATAAAAGCTGAGAATTTCGCAGATAAAAACTGAAAATTCCGCGCATTAAAACTGAAAATTCCGCGCATTAAAACTGAGAATTCCGCGGATAAAAACTGAGAATTTCGTCGATCTAATTTTTTCATGTATAAATAAAAAAAAACATCTAAAACAAACGGTTGGCAATCACGACGCCACCGACTACTATATTTTCCAGTAAGAAGTATTTACATTCTACCAAAAATTACGGGATATTCGGGTAATATCTACGACTCCGAAAATTATCATATTTTCGACTAGAATGTATTAAGTTTAATACGAATGATTGTCAGAATTTCGCTGTATTTCCCATATGCCTGAAAGTTCTGCCGGTTTTAGCCAGAGTTATGGTAATTTCTATCAGATCCTTCTCGCAGTGTAGTCAAATAGCTGTGTCTCGCGGTTCTTACGTGGTGCGTTCCACATTCACCTTCCTCATTCGAAGGTCCTCGGTACGTTCCCGCCTATGGCGCAAAGATGTTGCGCTCCGTGAGCTTCGCAACAAAATAAGCGAAGCTAAAAGTATCAAACCGCTCGTTCGCCGATCGCGATTCGCAGCGAAGTAACGAGGACAGAAACGTTGTTGCTCGCCGTACGAGAGAAGTAATTGCGACCGCAATTATGTACGTATTAATCATGATCCTCGGAAGAGTTGCGGTATAGCGCTGGTTGGCCGATGTGGAGCCCGTTCGGTGTTGCGTCGTCTTGCCGCGATTCCCTCGCCAAGTGTGTCGTCACGAGCCAGTCCGTTCGCTCAAATTCCAAACATGGACGAGGATCTCGACGATCGCGGCGGTCTTCCTCGGCGCAATTCAACGGTCTGTAGTCCCTCGACAGGGAGAGCGAATCCGCGGGCGGTGACGTCATCGTTTGCACACGTGCGCCATCCCGAGCCTGGCACAATCGCTCTCTCTTTCAGTTTTGCACATTCTCCTTCTGTTCGGCCACTCGACACTTGCCGCTCGGCCACGGGAGAGCCTCGCTGACTCAGGCACATATTTGTAAATGATACATATACATTAGCTTTTTCATGTAAGTAGTTTTTGGACATTACTGTAAGGTTTATTAATCGTAATACGGATCAAGAAAAATATATAGGAGTTGGCCTTGGGATAATATTCCCATAGAGCGAATACAAATCCTTTTTTTTACATTTGTTTCATTATTGTGTTTCTTATATTTATGATTTTATATGTAAAGAGACGCGGTAGGGTCGCGACGCCAAGTACGTAAAAACAATTAAGCGATAAGCGCAAAATTTGAACGATGAGCGATGTCATCAGGACGCTACCAAGTAGTTATACTCCAATATGCCGGAAGTCATTCTTTGCACTCAATTATCTCGGAAACAAAGCATCGGATCGAAATGGTCATAACATTTTTACTATAAAATTAGAATATTAATAGCGGGTAAGTTGGCTCGCGCCCTCGCAGGGATCGCATGGCTCATAGCATATGGAAATCCATTTCGTATGCTATCAAAACGGAATTTTCGAAAGTATAGCATATGGAATGGAATTCCGAAATCCACTCCATATGCTCTGGAAACCGAATTTTCGTGAATATTGAAGGGCATATGGAATATGGAATGGAATTCCGATTACCGAATTCCATTCCATATGCTAAGGAAATCGAGCGGGGGGAGGGTAGTTTCTCCAAAAGGGGGCTCCGCTGATGGGGTGGGACAAACATCCAAACAAATCTACAATTTTCCAAAATACATATAAGATTAAACATGAGAAATGTAAGAAATAATCAATGTAAAAAATATCTATATCGGCTGTATGGGGAAAATTGTCCTGGGGCCAAATCCTTCCATGTTTTGATTGATAAAAAAAATTATATATATATATATATATATATATATATATATATATATATATACATATATAGCCAAGTTAACGAGAAGCATCAAGTCTGCCGGCTAATTTTTGCAAGCATTAAGCGTTATCGTTCGGAAAAATGTTATAAAATGTACCATAACAGTAATTTTCAACGAGCCGAGGCAAAACGGAAGTATGAGAAAACGAGAAGAAAAAAATGAAAAAGGTAGCAACAATGACTGTTCGTAGTTTCAAGCTTTTTGCTCCCTTCTTTCCACACGCTCGGGCGAGCGGTTATTTTTACGCCGCGTAAATTCAACCGAGTTTTCGAGGGAGAGAGAGACAGAGTACGCCGGGAGGAAGGTGGCGAAGAGACAATGCGATTATTCGTCGGAACAAAGACATCGTTGCCGAACGAACGCCTCGGTGTCTCCGACCCATTCCGTTGCTCCTCTCGGCTGCACCGCCAGACGCGGAAAAAGTATATATACGTACATAGTACCGCATACCGGAAGAGAAAAAAGAGCGACAATGGCAGCGTACGTTCCACGAGGCGAGGCCAATTTTCAGAACGGCGGAGAAAACGTACAGATCCGCGAGGGCTTGGATAAAGAGACGTGGCAAGATGAAACAAAAGTACAAGAGTACGTTAAACGGAACGCCACTTTGAATACTCACGCGCCGCGCATTTACGTTTCGCTACTAAATCATCTCCCAATTCATTTATTTATTTTTTTAATCGAAAAATTTGATTTGTCTCGCGATTTGATGGAGCGCTCTGAAATTTCAACCGGGGACATGCACGTGGGCCGGTCGCTGGGTAAATCACATCGCATTCGGGAATTGAGATTACCTTGCCCAACAAGTAACATTCTATTTGTCAACCGTTATTCTCTAATCATTATTCATTTTCTAGAGTCATTTTCAGACGAACTCTCTACAGATGATATCTTATTGTCGTTAATACATATTTAAGGATATCCTTATCAAAAACGCGAAGAGGGCACAAGAGAGGGGCTCCGCTGAACGCGATAGTCACTTGTGCGAGAGAAAAAGGTGATATAAAGCAAGTGTGCTTGAAAGATATGGACACTTCGTTTTTTTTAACGTCGATTGAAAGCGGGGTGGCAAATCTTTTTCAAATTTGGACACAATCTGTAGTAAAGTAGTCTCTTTAGTCGGTTAGTTTTTTATTTCAATTGAACAGAAATTGGTGGAGAAAAACGCTACATCGTATCGTTCATGAGGTTAGGTCCGATTCTTCCCATGTTAAAATACGTAACTTTGAAATCACGTTGCAAAAAACTAGATGGTTAAAAAATCCGACAAATAAAGCGTGTTTGTCTGTAGACTATGCAAGTGTGATCAAGATCGAACAGAAATTACTTTTGGTAAGGATATCCTTAAAAAAACGTATATGGTATTGCTCGAGGCTAATACCGGTCATTTTTCAACAGTTATTTGATAACAATTATTCATTTTCTAGTGTATTTTTTGGATCAACCCTTTGCAGATGATTCGTTAGTATCATTAAATATATATTTTTTAAAACTGTGTGGTATTGTCCGATGCTAATACACTGATAAGAAAATACGGTTGAATCAAATAAAGATTCGAGCAGGAACGTTAAAATAAATATTTTGTTGGCACAGCTTAAAGATTGGTTAGTTGAACAATTTTTTTTTATGGTTTCACAAAAATATTTTTATGCGTTGTAAATATTTGGTGCGACCAACTAAATATTTATTTGCACGTCCCTGCCCAAATCTTTTGTTGATTCAACCGCATTTTTTTCAGTGTACCGGTCAAATAAACATTTTCTTTCAACCGTTAATAATGATTATTGACCAATGATTTTATAGCGTTAGTCTGGTATTTGCTAGTCGATGTCCCAATGTTTGTACCTACTCAATTAAAAAAAGAATCGAAACTTCATCTTGCAGCTGATATATCAAGGTCCCTATCGTTTCTCGTATCCACAAAAGCATACTCTATTTGCCGGAAATCATATCGGATCGCCGCGGCGCGGAGTTTAATTTCCGGTCGTGTTTATTTGGTTTACGTGTCGCACGCGGGGCTGTAGGGAAATACGACGGAACGCGACAACCTGTGTCACCGTCAGTTATTGCCGGGTGGTGATGATTAACAGCGCGCGTGAATACGCCCAGGTGTCCGAGGTGGATGCGGAGGAGTACAGAAAATGCACACCGCGCCGCACCTGCTTGCGAACCGAATAACGCGTTGATTTATCAAATTTGTTTCTCTCACACCTCCCTCCCCTCCCCGCTCCCCCGACCCCTCCAGCGTTAATAATCCACATATCGAATAATCATCTCGATTCACAGAATTAACCAAGTTAATGGAACACGCCCTGCTCAGGGTGTTCCGGCCGATCGGCAAAGATCTGGGTCATGCTGGGACGTTTTTTTCGTTAATAAAATTTCAATCTGTCTCGCATCGAAGATATAATCAGGAGGTGCGCAATAATTGTATCTGAAATTAAGGTGATGTGAAACAGCCTCTCTCCCGCCCATTGCGCACTTGGTACTAAAAACTGTAATGTTGTTTTTTGTAATGTGCTGAAACTTTATTGTCCAACGGAAATAGCACCACTGGGTCTATAAATTATACAGTGAGGTTCTATATCCGTCGAACGCTAAAGTTTCAGCATCCTTAAAAAAAACACAGCTTTACAGTTTTTATTATCCGATAGCGGAATCTCACATGCCCTTGATAGGAGAACTCGAGCGTCCTATCTGTTCCGATTTATTGAGAAACAATAATCGAAACAAACCGGACAGGCGAGAGCCGGTGTTGGTTATTGGGTCGTCAGATCACCAGACCTTTTGACTTTTGTTGCTTTTCGGTAATCGATGAATTGACTCTGTTCCCTCATTGGTGACCGGCTTCGTGATCGGGAAGAGGTGTCGGGGAAGCGGGTCGGATGGAACGAGTTACGATAGAAGCCAGTGCAAGCTCGCGCTGTTTCATCAAGTGGAGTAACCCCTAGGTGTCAGACAGTCGCGCGTCGAGGCCGGCTCGTTCTCTCCACTGGCTTCGCCCTCTTATCCGCGGAGACCACCTGTATGCCCCGCGCATCGAAGTCCGATCAATTATGATCGAGTACCTACTGGAATCAACGTGACCGTTGCCATTTCAGCGAACTGCTAATTGATCATTCGAATAACCGCGGTGGGGCGAGCAAAGCAACCGGAAGTTGAGTAAAAACATAAATAAAAAAAATGTACCTGCAACATGAAGCGGAGGATTGATTTCGAATGGAATGCGGATATTACGTCCGTATCGGAGAAATCCTTATCAGTTACACTGTAAAATAAAATTATAAATTTGACTCCCGAACTGGAAGTTGTTATGCATAAACTGGGACATTAAATTGAATGTACAATTGTCATGAAAAATTAATGAACTGAATGAGAGTGAAATTAAAGTACTGTTATCGTAAAATGAAAGTAAATTCTTTAACCCTTCACGTACCGGATCGTTGTTCAAGGAGGAACTAGAATTTGCCAAGAAGAACGAACGAATTCGAATGATTCGAATAACAAGATAATGTGCTAAAAAAAAATCTGTACAAATTGTCAGACGTACCTTGAAGTGTTTTTTTTTAATAACGTAGATGAACATTTATCCTGAACATCCATATCGTTTTTGTGCTTAAAAGAAGGCATAGTCGTTTGCGATCGGCAATAAGTCCCCGCATAAAAACTTCCAATAGTAGCACATTAAAATTCTCTAACTAGTGCATTAAACTGGTACATTAAAACCTCTTGCAGTTTAATAACTGTAAGTGACATTTGAGTAAGGTGTAGCTCATAAATATAAAATAATAAAAAAAATAATAAATAATAAAATCTAAAAAGACCTCAGTTTATTGAAGAAACAATACAATCGATTAATATATTATACTAATACCTTAAGCTAGCAGGTTTGTAGCTCTGTATTGTTTTATTCTAATGAAGCGATTGTTTAAAAATAGTGTGCACTGGAAATTTGTGTTTGGGGACGTTGTTTGTTGGAAACTTTCTAAATTGCGGAATAAAGGATTCGAAATATTGCTGCGCAAATTTCATATTAAGACTTTTTAATCTATCTGTGTTTAGTTCTATTTTCTTTATGAAATATAGCATTTGATTTCAGGGGTTGTGATGAGAGTTCTTTGGGTGTCGTAGTTTTGTGAGACGGCTAAGATTGTTTCGGAGGTTTTTATGTTGTTGAAAGCTTGATTTTGTTGTAATTGAAGTTTAGTGGGTGCCGATAGTCTAGAAGGGGCGCGAGATGCATTTAACATTATAGTTTTTATAATTTTACAAACGAGAAACTGTTAACGGCGAACTGCGGGGGACGAGTTTCTATGCGACAAGGGATTTTTCGTCAGCACTGTGATTATATGATTAATTTTTTTTATTTTATATTTTTACTTCCTTATAAAGAAAGCTTTGTTTTCATGAATTTTTTTTTAATTTGAGAACGCTTTGAGCTAACAAGCTGAAATTTCTAAGGTAGGTAAAGGGATCAATCTTCAATGTTTGGTAACATTTTTAAAACCGTTAAAATGTTTTCAATCATAAAAATTTTACGCGTTTTTGAAATTGGCTAAAAAACTCTGTACGCACGCTAGCTCTTAATATTTTTTGAGCTACCACTTTTTTTTTTTGAGATAGGGAAAAATTGAACTTTTTTTTAAACCCCTATATCTTATAAAATTATCTTATAAAAATATGAGATCACTCTACACACTTGAGAGTATATTCTGAAATTTTTAACGAAAAATAAAACATGACATATTGGCTGAAAAAATATATTTTAGTGTATTTTTCATAGAAATGGACGTTTATTGCATTAAAAAAAATTTACAAATTTTTGTTTTCAAAAGTTCACTTAAAACTGCAACTTGTATATATCTTAAGCGTTTTTTTGTACGGCTAATAGTTTTTAATATATAGGGGTTTTTAAAAAAAGTTCAATTTTTCGATATCTCAAAAAAATACGATCCGAAAATTCAGAAAAAAATTACAAAAACCCCCAGTAAATAATCATGAATTGTGAAATTCCACATTTTTTGGAGAGGGTCAGGTTTTTGACCGTTCGAAACCGTATGGAATACCTCATATATAAATATATTTTCATCATTATTAATACTGTATTAAACTATCGGGCAGTCGGGAGTATGAAGAAGACAATTAACGGCCAATGAAAAAAAAAGGATTCTTATTTCTCATTGGCCATCGATATGACACTGCGAACTATTAATTTGTTTATCGGAATATGGTTTATTTACGTGTGTTTACACCTTACTTATATATTTTTATCACAAACACATAGATCATTATACAAAAAATCAATATCGCCAAATTCGGTTAAGCAATATTTTGTCGTTTCAACAAACACAGGCGCCTTCGAAAAGACGCCAACGTGGGTCATCGCAGTGAAACGAAGACGAGGAATTTTTTGGAAAAATCTCGATTTTTTTTACTGCGCCTTATCGGTTTCATCTCGTTCGGAGATTCAGCATGAAACTGAGCAACGAGGGTGATATCATAGTAGGAATAGGAGCAACGCGGAAGTGAAGCGTGCTGATGGCGACGATGTAGCAGTGCGGCGGAGCCGACTGGATCGGGGGATGGATGCGGCTAGTGAAAAGCGATGAAGAGCAAAGAGTATATGCTATTAGTGGTACACGGAGAGTCCGCTGTGGAAGCCGAGGCGCATCTATAAATAGTGACCGGGTGACGCCCCGTCATAAGCACTTGGCTTCGTTTTATATGAATATAATCCTATCCGCGCGCGGCGACGGCGTCGGCGGCGGCATCACCGGTGACCGTCGGGCAACGAGGTGCTTTAGCGTCGAGCCGGACTTCCGGTTCGCTGACGCTCTCGCTCTCCGCGCTATTGCCACTGCCGATTATCGTCGCGCCTAGGTATTATAACAGTGCGTTATTGGTATTTGTATGCGGGAGCTCGTTGACCCGAGGGTGCCTTTGCGCAGTTCAATGATCGTCCGAGACGACGATCAAGACTCGCTCCGCCCTGGCTCTGTTTTCATCTTCGGGGAAAAAACTTTATTACCCGAAACCAACCGGCCGTGTGGTCAAGCACACTCCGGGCGATTTATTTCGTTGGGTCGACAGATTGGTCGGTTGGCGAACGAATAATTGGTTGGACCGATAAATTAGTTTCTTGGGAGAAAAATAAATTTCTTGAGTCAAAAAAATAATTGGCTGGCCGATAACGAATTCTTTGGACACTAATTAATTTCTTTGGTACACAAGTTAATTGGTTCGCCGGTAATTAATTAATTGCGCCGACAAATCAATCGGCTGACCGGTAATAAATTCGTTGTGTCAACAAATTAACTGCCGGACCACTAATTAAGATCTCGGGTCAATAGATTAATCGCTCGGACACTTATTAATTACTTGGGTTAAAAAAAATGTATTTCTTGAGCCAAAAAATTAATTGGTTGGGCGCTAATTAAATTCTTGAGTCTGTAAGTTAATTGGCTCGCCACTAACTAATTTATTGGGTCGATCAATCAAGTGGCTGACCGGTAATCAATTTATTGTCTCAGCAAATTAATTGTGTGACGACTAATTAAGATATTGGGTCAACAAATTAATCGGTCGGTCACTGATGAATTTGTTGGCCCAAGATGTAAAAAAAAGGCAGACGTTGTATAAAACTGGTGTAAAACATGTCCTCCTTAGTGTTGCGTGTCGGTCGCGCGTGAATTATAGGCTTTGGAAATATTTCGTCCCCTTCATGATATCAGGCGTTAACCGGTACGCGTTGGACTTTGCGACAATCGCGGTTTAAGCGGAGAAACGAGAACTCGGGCGCTCGTCAATGTCGTTCAGCTTGAGCGTAACGACGCCGCGGAATCTCATCTTCGCCGGCGTTCCCGGCGGCCTTCTTCATCGTCCTCTGCTTCTTCTTCTTCCACATCTTCGTGATCGCTGACATTACCACCGCCGCGTGCTGGCCCGCTTCACGCTTCAACGCTGCAGTCTGTCCCCCCCCCCCCCTTTCCGAAGTATCCACGATTGCACCAGCTACCGCGAAGTTCCGAGCCGTAACGAGCATTCCAAGGATTACGATCCTTTATGAGAAGCTCGATAAGAAATCCCGCCCGGGAAGCTCATTTCATCCGCACTCTGCGCTTCGCTTTTCAAGTGTTTATTTTTGCTTTTTTCTTCTCTTATTTTTTTAGCACCGCTTCACAACGTTTTGACCCTTAGACGTCCACCGGCTGGCCGAGTTGGGAGATCTGGGTCACTCGCGATCCAGAAGACGAGAAATACGCTTAATGCAAAGCGAGAGTGGGGCAAAACGGAACACTGAGCTAAGACGCTTCTGAAAAAATAAAATGTACATTTTCTAAATAATCTTCTCCAAAAAAAAAAAAACTAAGATGCCAGATATTAAAAATACAAATATTTTGCTTGAAATTTACAAAGTTTTTTAATAAAAAAATAAACAAAATTTGCTATAAGATTACAACATGTATTTGAACATGGTGGCCGTTTTTTCCCCGGAAAAAAATTCCCTGACTTTTCCCTGACTTTTCACTGACGAATTAAACATTTTCCCTGAACAAACTTCTAACGACTTCTATTTTTTAAAATTAACAATACAAATGAAAATGCCTGATTATTGTATTAATGTTTAATTCTATATTTTTTTAAGCCTCCCTTTAATGTCCTATTTATTTATTTATAGAAGATTCGGGAATTGGCCAAGAAATTTCCTTTTTCCCTGACCAATTTTGGAATTCTCTGACTTTTCCCTTATTCCCTGACCACGATTCTTTTTCCCTGACTTTTCCCTGACCGCGGCCACCGTCAAGAAAATTTCAGAAACAGTTTATGTAAAAACGGCTTCCCATACTGTTAATTAATTTTCAAACAACATTTATTTACAGTGCGGACCATTTTGACGAATTTCATCCCAAATGGTATGGTCCGTTTTGCCCCGGCTTCCGTACGAGGCGCCATTCCCTCGTGGTTCGTCAACGAATGGATGAGATGGGACGTTGACCCGCCTCGGCGAGGCAAAAGAACGAACCGACGAATAATTTGCTAGTCGCGCGGGAAACAATCGGGTTCGACTGGGTTGGATTTTCGGCGGACAATGTGGCACACGGAACCGTAGCGGCGGCGCGATTTCGTTCGACGATTCCGGGGGACCTTTGTCCGGTGTGCTTGCGCGAGAGCGCAACGCCGAGGAACGAGCAGCTACGCGAGAGTTCGCTCGGGAGAGTAATCTGAAATTCAGATCTCGGGAGAAAGTTTCGTTTCCTTATCACGAGCGGAAATAAACTCGTGTCGGTAGAGCCGTCGTCGTCTCCGGGAATAAAGAATAATGCCGTTCGGATTATGCGGACCGGTCGAGAGCCGAGAACTTGTTCGCTCGCTCGTTCGTAAAAAAAATAAATACAGAAAAAAAATAGTCAACGGTAGAAAACATTAACATCTGTAACAACCGCCGGTGAATTTATTTTGCTTGTCGTAATCCCGTACGCGGTAAAAAAAAGGTATTTTTCCGTACAATAAAACATTTCTCATTCGCAAAGATACGCAAAAATTTATTTTCTCGACAATTAAGGTAGTACTAGCACAATGACTGACGTCGCCTAAGTTCGAGAGAAAAAAGATAAAGATTACAAACACTTCTCGATGAGAAAAAAATCAGAAAAAATTCTAGCTTATAAAAGGTGCTGAAAAGATTGTTTGTGCATAATAATAATTTCCGAATGTTCATAACAAATTACTGAAAAAAAAATTGTGCAACAATTTTTTTTTTTATTACGAAAATTATTTGTTAATTTTTCTGAATACGTATGAATTTTTTCAGAATTTTATCTAATACTTGAAAATTACGATTTTAAA
>JAPYZC010003196.1:0-17375 GCA_030522665.1 Ichneumoninae sp. A BG-2022a | reverse complement strand
TTTCTTGAGTGAGTCCGACCGACTCCCCAATAGCCGAGGCAAATCCTTCCTAGATTAAGCTGTCCCTTTTTCGCGGGCAAACTATAAAATATCCGGTAAGTAAAACGGACCCCTCGACTGTACTTTCCATTACCGCGATCCCACGGATAAGCAGCCATCCGACAGCTGCCCCCGCAACGGAGGGGTCGTGCTTTTCACTTTCCATCTCCTCTTTCTCCGCCGCGCTCTCCTCTCGCCGCTCAATCTTCGACGAAATCCCGATACGCGTCTCTGCCAATGTCTCGACCATTCAAATGTCGCCGAAGGGAAGTCCGTCCGTGCAGTTTTGTCCCCGGTAAAAGGGACCGAGAGCTCTCGGACGGTTTGTTGTCTTCTCGAGAGGAGTGAATGAAGAATTAGAGGAAAGTCTTTTCCCTGTCGGTTCTACCGAGCTCAATCCCCTGTTATCTTTCCAAAGGGATCCCGCTAATCCCGATCCATAAATCTAACGCGGCTTACAATCTTCGCGCTCTCTTCTTCCGCGCTTTCCGAATGATCCGTCATTCTCACGGGCGAAAACGAACAGTAGATTCTTCCCCGGCGTGATCAGACGCGGTTGAAAATTCACTGTGTAGGCAGTCATTTTTTTTAGTAAATTTTTTTTGAGCCTGAAGATATCCAAATTATGATTATGAGCCAAAGATTCATCTTTGGCAAGTCTCTATCTAGGCGTGGCTTGAGGAGAAAAAAAATGGTTCACGTGTAGAATGCTATTTTCTCAGTGAACTTCCCCGAGCGAATTTTGGGCCATGCAAACCACAGCAGCTGGAATTTTATGAAATTCAGTCTGGAATAGATATTTTCAGGGTAATTGAGCGTGTGGATATTCTCATGCGCGTTTTTTATTATTAATTATTTTTATTTTTAGTCTTCACGGGCGAAAACGAACAGTAGGTAATTCCCCGGTGCGATCAGACGCTGTTGAGAATTCACTGTGCAGGTCTGTGTAGGCAGTCATTTTTTTTAGGAAATTTTTTATGAGCCTGAAGATATCCCCATGACATCAAATTTCAGCTTTGGCAAGTCTGCCTATGCAAGATGTAAGGAGAAAAAGATTGTTCACTTATAGAATTTTATTCTCTCAATGAACTTCCCCGAGCGAGTTTTGGGCAATGCAAAACATAGCAGCTAGAATTTTATGAAATTCAGTCTGGAATAGATATCTTCAGGGTAATGAAGCGTGTGGATATTCTCATACGCGTTTTTTATTATTATTATTTTTATTTGTAGAAGACTACGTGAAGACCCGGGCGAAAACGAATAGTAGGTACTTCCCTGGCGTGATCAGACGCTGTTGAGATTTCACTGTGTAGGTCTCTGGCAGTCATTTTTTTTAGCAAATATTTTATGAGCCCGAAGATATCGCCATGACATCAAATTTCAGCTTTGGCAAGTATTTATCTATGCATGGCTTTAGGAGAAAAAATAAATGGTTCACTTGTAGAATTTAATTCTCTCAGTGAACTTCCCCGATCGAATTTTATGAAATTCAGTTTCGTGTAGATATCTTCAGGGTAAGAATTGTAAGAAGAAACATGGCTAAGAATTTTCCGCGCAGGTCTCTAACAATAGTTCGTTATTAACAAAATTTTGTCGAATGTAGATATGACCGTGATCCGCGCTTCGTTTTAGTCTGACGGGCTAAAATGACCAAGTAGTTACTTCTCGTAATTTTCAGACACGGTTCAGAGTTCACATTGAAGGTTCGCAGCGATACTTTGTTCACTGTATTTCCACAGAAGTCGCTACCGCTCCGATTGGAGCTCAACTGCGCAGAAAATTTCGAGGCCGTAAGGAGGAGCCGAGCAATCACGATAAATTGACCTCTCGATCCCGGCTTATAAATCCTCGGGACAAATACCCGGCCAACACCGGCTACCCTTGTAACGAGGGGGGACGAAATGGCCCCATACGATCTTTCTCAAAATCCCATCGAATCATTCATTTCGAGTTACCATTATTATTTTTCCATTAAATACGCTTTATGCTTATCGATGGTATTATAAGGGCGTACGGACGTAATTCCCCTACCGGAAGTTGAACCGCGCGTTTTCGTGAGGAATTGTTCGTCGCGGAGCTTCAAAGAGTCTCGGGAACTCTTTGGACAAACATCGAAAGATTGATTTCGGCCGATTTGAATACGAAGGAACGTCAGCGACGGCACGCACCGGCTCTTATCGCTCTTTGACACTTGCCCGGAGATGAAAAAAAAAAAAAAAAAAAAAGGAGGCGAGAAGGATGCACGAGAGAACCCTTTACAGGGCGACAGTGAGTCCCCTGCGGCGTGTAATCTGTCCTCAGCCACTCGTCGAGTGGTGTATATATACAAGCTGCTTCGCAGAGAGGCCAATCCCGAAATCCTCCATTATTATGCACCCTTCGTTCGGCACCGTCGGTCGTCGTGCGAAACCCACCTCAAACGCTCCCGCGAGCCCGCGCTCGGCCGCCCGTTAAATCACGACAATATTGTGGGCTTTCTGGATTCCGGTATTGGCGACGGAAAAAAACATACAGAGAACTCGCTCCAAGCTCGCGCACCAGTTGCCGATCATTCACCAATTTTATGAACGATCAAACTACTTTTATGCCGTTAGTTTTTTTGTTTTTTTAAATGAAAATGAAAATCTGAAAACTGTTAATTCTCGCGACAGGCAATTTTTTTTCTGTCGCCCACAACAACTGTGTCGAAATGTTTGATCAGGTTTTTTTTGCATACTATCGACGAAACTGCACTGTAAAGCAGTTCCGTGAATTATTTCAAATTTTATTTCCGACGTTTTGTTGATATTCGAAAGGTTTGAGTGTCAAAGAACGACAAAATCCAAATTCCGGTTTACACGAGAATTCGGCACTTGAAGGCTTAATCGATCACAATTTTATTAATCGCCGCTCTACAGTTGCGGTTTGTCATTGTCTAATGTACGGCATGCATTGCACATTCCACAATTTTTTTTTTTTTTTACGTTACCAAAGATCAATCCTAAGAACGTTTCTAAAGAGAGTCGACTTACCGGTGTACTTGAGGTTGCAGTGCTCCCTGCCGAGGGAGTACGTGTTTTCGGAACTCATGAGTCTGGTCGGTGAGTGCGTTCGGGCAAAGTTCTGAAATACGAACACACGATTTTTTCCCCTCTCATTGTCGTTTATTTCGTCGATAAAGAAAAAAAATTATATAAATAAATCCATGATATCGAAATGTATTGCGACGTATAGTTGATTGGATCTGTCAATGGTTTAATGTTTTTACATGCGAATCGGTCTTAATTCGTCGATAGTGTTCCGTTGTTTAAACGCAACAACAGGTAAACTGTTTTTTGCAGTCAACGCCCATCAAATTGATCATTTTATACGAATCAAATTTATATAAAAAAAATTTCCGATGACAAAAGACTGAGAATAAAATCGGCGAAGTTTATGTGACCGTCGCAATACATTTAAATTTTTTTCCTCATTGTCGTTTATTTCGTAGATGAAAAAATAAAAAAATATATATCAAAAAATAAATAATAAATAAATCCATGATATAGAAACGTATTGTGGCCAATGCTCGCTTAGATGTATCAACGATTTAATGTTTGTACATGCGAATCGGTCTGTATTCGTCGATAGTGCTCCGTTGTTTAAACGCAACAACAGGTAAACTGTTTTTTGCAGTCAACGCCCATCAAATTGATCATTTTATACGAAGCAAATTTACATGAAAAAAAAAAACTCCCGAGGACGAAAGACCGACAATAAAATCGGCGAAGTTTATGCGACCGTCGCAATAGCGCCGATGAAAAAAATAAATTTGAGGATGAAAATGCGAAGTGTGGACCATCGGAGAGAGCGATGCGACTGGCATCTCCTTACATATAAGTATTCCTTGATCGCGGAGATTTTAGTGCCGATCATTTGCACATTGTCCATGTCTCTGCAGTGAGCCTCAGACCCCCTACAACAGTCAACAACAATATCCGCTTCAGTCACTCGGGCGGGGATATTAATTAAAAATTAATTGCAAGAAACATAGAAAATGCTTATTCAGCGGCGTTTAAATCCGCGTTTTTTTTTCAAGACAGCTAAGTAAAGGTAGGCACGACCAAAGAAACATGGACAGCGTAGATCACAGCTCTCTCCCACTCTCTCTCAATTTCTCTCCTTTATTCCTTAATTTATTTAATTTATCCATAAAATTTTTAACCCGCCGTTGAAGAAATCGACGCCCGAGTTACTTGACGAATCAATCGCCTCCTCGACCGTACACAGTGGCGATAATGACAAGAAAATGAGGGAGTGCGTACTACGTGACTGATTTCTTTGATACGAGTCCCGAACAGTCACACCTGTTGTTTTACTTCGACGCCAAAAAAAAAAACAACAACAACTTTGATCAAAATTTGGTTTTTCCTAAAATCAATTTTTTGTTCATCAATTAAAATCGCAGACAGACTTTTGGCAATTTATTTTCAAGCATTTACGCCGAAGCAAAACTTGGGACGGTCCGGTGTGGCCGTCGAGGACAATTTGGCGAAGCAAAAAATGCAATGACCAGTGGCAGCGGCGAAAAATGTTACACTGAGAAAAAAAATCGATTGCATCAACAAAATGAGCCCTTACGATTCTCGAAACAAATTTTTGGTTGATCGAACGAAATAATTGTCGTAGTAAGTAAAGAAACATTTGATTCGTCGGCCTGTTGGTTCGATCAACGAGGTATTTCTTTCGATCAACCAAACATTTGTTTCGCCACCCGTATTTTTTTTTTTTTCTACAGACCTGATTACTCCAAAGCGGATGATGCTTCTGTTCTCGCGAGGTGCTTCCACTCTCGGGAGACGACGAGGCCGGTATTCGTTGCGAGGGTGACTTTTCGGAGGGTGGCCGACGGTGTTCGTGGCGACGGACGGGCGTCGGGGTGGTTTCCACGGGACTGCGAGCGACTCACTCTCGAGTCCCTCCGCCTGACTCGGCCGGGCTCCGCGATGACCCAGTTTCCGCTTTCCGCGGGGGTGGTTTTCGAGCCACGTGGGCGTGGCTCGAACCCCCGAGGGTTTCTCGCGGACCACGTGGGCGAGGAACGGGCGTTTCCGTCCTTCGACCAATCGCCGACTGGCTCGCCGAATTCCGTCCCGGGACGAGAACGGGAGAATCCCCACCCACGGCATTCTACTCGGAGGGTTGCTTTTTCCCACCCCCCACCCCCGCCCCCCTCCACGCCTGTGGCATCTCGTCCCTGTTACGGAAACTCCGGCTCCGTGCGGTTAGCCCGATAAATTTGGCTAACCGAATACCCAAGGAGATCTCGGATTATGACGTTTCGGCGACGTCTTGGCTTAGGAATCTCGCGGCTTTTCTCATAAATAATTTGTTTATCGACTCGCCGGATCACCGGGAGAGGGGATAATTATTGTCGGGGTGGCTTTTTTGTTTTGGGAGAGATTGACGATGCTGTTAGGTAATGAGGGAATTTCTGATGAGAGGTGTTGGGAGTTACAATTTGTGGTTTTTTCTAGGTGGATTGTTGAGGACATTTTTTTTCCTTTTTTTATCGTTGTTGGAGTGTAATAAAAATTCGTATGGAATTTAATGTATCGGAGGGGGGGGGGGTTTGTAAATAATTAATATGCAAAAACTGATGATGAAAAATTATTGTTCGGTGTTGTTCGGAAATGCTTTGTTTTGATTAATAATTTACTTTAATATCAATGAAAAAGTTTATTAATTTTTTTGCGATTGTACATTAAATTTACGATTGTTTTTTACAGTGTACAAAAAATTGTAAATTCAATTCATCGGACTGGAGTTTTTATGCATAAATTGGTATATTATATTTAATGCACAGTTGTGATGAAAAAGCAATGGACTTTTACAATGAAATTAAAGGAAATTATTGGATTTAAAGTACTTTTATAGTCAAAGTAAAGTAAATTACTGAATGTAAAACATTTCTAAAGTTTTTAATATACTGTACGTTAAGTTTTCGTCATAATTGTTCATGAAATTGAATACACTAGTTTATGCATAAAAACATCCGGTAACGGTGCATTAAATTTCATACGAATTTTGTTTACATTGATTTTTACAAAAATAAAATTATTATGCTTGGGATTTTTTGAAGCAACTCTAGCTGTGCGGTTAACCCGATAAATTTGGCTAGCCCATTTTCTCGTAAATAATTTGTTTAGCCTCTCGACGGCTCACCGGGAGCGGGAAAAATTATTATGTAGGATGACAGATATTTTTGCCTTCTTACAAATGTTAAGATTTAACATTTTTCGCGACGAATTATTGGAAGCCCATCTTTCTTTTTTTTTGGGACAAAAATAGCATTTTTATGTTCGGGATTTGGAGCAAGCTTTTTACGAGTTTTACGAACGTGTAGGTTTCGACAGAACCGCCCATTCAAAGTATCCCTCTTGTCCCATATATTTTTTACGATACAGGTGTTATATCGGCCCACGCAAAACTGGGTCGTGAGGGAGGTCCGGGCAAAACGGAAGCCCCGGGGCAAAACGAATCCTCCATTCGCAATGAAAAACCCCCCTTCCTGTATCCCGCGAAAAATTGAGAGATAGTCCATTTTGCCCCGCTCCCCCCCCCTCCCCCCACACCCCCGAATGTTTTCCCACCCGACCCGAGCATTTGACGACCTTTAGCATACACGCCGGGGTGAAAATAAAATGTCACCTCCCGCAACCCCTTCTCTTCATATTCCGTCTTTTATGACAATTAATGTCTTTTTTTATTTTTTATCTCGAGCCATGAAAAAGCCGAGGGTTACTTTCCGCAAAACCCATTAGCCAGTTCATTTACCGTCCGTCCGGTTGATATTAGGATCGGGACTCGGCCGTGAACAATGCGAAATGGCAAAGGGCAAGAGAGCTCGCGTCGAAAAGCGGAAAGCGATGGCCCAAAAGGGGTAGAAAAAAAAATGAAGGAAACGCGCAAATGAGGGATGGAAGGAAAGTACGTCCCGACTGCTCGACGGTACGTGTAACGAGCATTCGCGGACGATTCCACGGCTGCATGAAAGTTGGAAATTCAATTGTGAAAGAGAAAGACGGAAACCCCCCCACCCCATACGGTTGATAAAATGTCGCGACGCCTGCGCCTCCGCCGGCCTTATCCGATTTGCGGAGGTGGAGGGGGGGGGGGGGGTGCTTTTTTTGCGGCATCGGTGGTAACGGTCGTGGGTAAATGTCGCTCGGGCCGAGGAGAGAGGAGACGAGCCCTCGAGATCGGCGTTGCCCAGGTGGGTTAGACGAACTCGCCGGAGGGTGAGAACCAAAATGGACGTCGGCCAATGGGATTCGCTCGCAAAATGGCCGACGCCGAGAATTTAATCAATACCTCCTACGGTCCTCCGGCGAGGGTTGAGGTCGTCGGAGACCCTCCAGGAACGTAACTAGTTGCTGCCGGACGTACCGAGGATTTTTTAAAGAGGTGCCATCCGAGGCATCTCCCGCGGATCCCAAGACGTCGTTAAGCTCGTCGGGGACCATTTTCACACCCTAAAAAATGAAAAACACGATTCTCCTGCCCTCCGTTTAGAATCTTTGGGGGTAATAGTGGAGAATATGGAACACCGTTTTTGCATGGTTTTTTGCGGGTTGAATCGAACCGCAGATCATTCGCGACGAGGAATCACCCTATTTTAGGCCGTAGCGATGTTACTTTTTGCCCCATAAAAAGTAACGTTTTTACACCGTAAAGAGTAACTCTTTTGCCCTCTAAAAAGTAACTTTTTACACGCTAAAAAGTAACTTTTTACCTTCTAAAAATTGACTTTTTAGCGCGCAAACGGGTCCCCTTCTTACCATGTGAAAAGTAACTTTTACCCTGTAAAAAGTATCTTTTTTACCCTGTAAAAAGTATCTTTTTTACCCGGTAAAAAGTAACTTTTTTACCCTGTAAAAGGAACTTTTCTGGTCTGTAAGAAAGTAGCATTGCTTCGGAGAGTGTTCGAGTATGTGTCAAAGAGTACCAATTATCGAAAATAAAAACGTCGTGAAAAGAACGTGCGGGCGATTTTTGTACGCTAATTTTGAACTTTGTTCTTTACCAAACGGATCCTTTGTGTGACAAACCTGCATCATCCAACACGCTTTGTAGTGCAGATTAGCGTGTCAATAGGGGCGAACGGATCAAAGCGGATCTGCCATTTGTGACGAGACTTTTTTTTTTAAGTCCCGCACAAAAATGGCCAAAAAGTCCATTTCGCCGCTCCCCTAAATGGCGAGGAGAAAAATTGATTTTGGCTTGAGAAATGTCCCACTAGTTTCAGCGATCGTCTCGGAAGAACCATTGCGGCCACTTCGCAGCCTCCAGGACAGCGTCGAGCTCGGATCGATCCTCCTCCTTCGTTCTCTCTTATTCTTACCCAACCCCCGCTTCACTCCCGGAAAAGCGGGCGTGGGCGATCGAAGACGAACGACACGACGACGCGAAGTATTCTCACTCCTCTCTTCCACCGAAACTTTGTACCTGTCAACCCTCTTGTATCTGCAATATAAACTTGGCAGAGGCAAACGCGAGGCGACGCTCTCTCTGCCTCCACTTCGTTTCCCCGAGGAGAAATAATCTATGTGCAACGACGCACGGTTCCTCGCACACTCAAAAAAAAAAAAAAAAAAAAACCATGGAAACTTAGGGGAATCAAAACTATTTTCGATATTTTTCACCCATCAGGCAATGCGTTCCATCCCGGCGTCTTCCCAACACGGAAAACTTCTTACCGCCATCTTTGACGTCGTAACAAACTTTCGTCCTGTCTCCCGCACTCCTCGACCTCTGCCTCTCGGGTCGGCGGAATGCCTGGGAATTATTGATAATGCCTGGCGCACGCTCCCTCTCTCGTAACTTTTTATGGCGTTATTAATTTCTCGATGAATTAGTCGCTATCGGACTTGGCGAACGTATTTTTCGTTCTTTATTTTTATGCTTTGCCTCTCAATGTTTCGAGGGTTTTTTCGTCGATATGCACAACTGTGGCTTCGTCTGGTATCACTTTGGAGAGAGCCCAAGTATCGAGCCGGTGTCCCGAATAGAGGCGGATACGGCCGGATGCATCGCAAAAGCCTTGGGGAACAAAAAAGGAAACGAGGAAGAAAAAAGATGGTCCAATATCTCGTGACGTCTGCGCGAACCTCCGAACAGATTGCGGAAGGGAACCCTCGACGTCGCTGATGAGTCTGCTGATAAGATTCAACGAGATAAAGTACCACTCATCCAATCGAGGCTTAACTGAAAGCACCGCACCGCTGACGAACGTACAACACGCTGAGATTGACCTCCGGACCAACGGGAATGTGGCACATCCGAACTGCGACAGATCGTTGGATCATTGATTTGGCGCGCTTGATCGGCAGATTTGGCTCGCATTGATCTTCTTGGGAAACGACTTTGGTCCAGTTTGAGCTCCGATGATGAGTTCCTAAATGAGTTCTTCTATTTTCAAGCAATCGTCCATTTTTAAAGTTTAATGAACATGATTTAATCCCAAACTACGCGTTCAGCTACGAGTTTTGTGCTGAAGGCACGTCAGAAAAATCTTCAAAAAATTGACAATGTCCCTCATGGATGGAAGATGTTGTCAACATTTTTTCAGATTTTTCATACCCAAGCCTGTTGAACGAGATACATTTTGATCGTAAGGCGCGTCAAGAACATCCAACTGCGTATAAGATTGATGCCAGAGCTTTGAAGTTTGATCAATCCTCCTATCAAGATTTGATCAACTAATCCAACCACGGATCATCATTTTTGGAGTTCCGAGCAGGAACTCTCAGCCCAAAAGCCGCCCAACGTTATCCCGCTTGAAAAAAATGTAATCCCCTAAAGAACCGATTCCGAGTAAAATTTGGATGCCCAAACCTGTCCTGTCGATCAATCACCTTCCGAGGAATCTTCGCGGCCAAGTGGATCTTTCCGCCAGCGTCATCGCAGCTGCAACTTTTCGCCTCGGCATAAACACACCCGGTTCCCGGTATTGATTTCTCATCGCTCTCAGATGAAGCCGGAGCAGGGAGTTTCAGGGGGTCGGTCCGTTTCTGGCTACCGCTGGGCCGTGCCAACGAATTCGTTCCAGCCACTCGCTGGAGCGGATGCGTCGCGACACCGAGTTCGCATGCGTGGGACGACGAGGCGAAATTCCATACGAGGCCGGTCGGATTCCACCGGCTCGGAGAGAAGCTTCGAGGATGTTGCTGGTACGGACGTGGATCAGTCGGCCCTCGGCCCTCGCGGGCTGTGGGCCTGCCACTTGCCGGAACTGTCTTCACGCAGATTCGAAATCCTCCGCGATCAGACAACTCGAGTAACAACCCATCGGCTTCCGCCCAGTGTTGATTTCGAGCCGCGTCAAGAACACCAAAGGACAACCACCAAACCTAAAAAGATCAGAAAATCAAAAGCGGTGTTCGGAAGATCCTGGATGATTCTGGGAGGCGCATCGGGACCGGAAGTTGAGGACTCCTTGGAGAAGAGCCCGAAGAGCTGGAGGACTCCGTCCGGGAAGCGCCGGATCGAATCAAAGGATGGCGAAGGGAAGATCAAGGAAAAGTGTCGACGCCGATTTCCGGATGGCAAACCGCAGAAGCTACCAGTTGAAGATCTCGCTGAAGAGGCGGAAGGTGCAGTCGCAGCGATGCTGAAGATCCGGCGGAGGTCGAGGGAGGCCGGAAGTTGGGGACCGTGGAAGATGAAGAAAGTGTATCCATCGGTCGAAGCGATGAATCAACATATCCTCTAGTAACGTAAGGCTACGGCGCGGTGTCGGAGAGGCTTCCGGTCCAGCGACTCACTGGACCATGTAACCCGTATACTTTCTCGCATCGTGTTCACTGCGTCGGTCGCTTGCAATAACTTCGATTAATTTTATTCAATGTCTCACTTCGAATAATCTTACAAAAAAAAAAATCTTATTGATACTTATAAAAATTATATAACGTCTCATTTGTATTTCGATCGAATCGGTGATTCTCTTGCAAAGAGAGTTGATTGGTTGATTGGTTGGTGTTGATTTTTGACGGTACACGAAAAAAAAAGATTGAAAATTAAAAATGAAGCGTGTACCACATAGACTTAAGGAAATTTAACACGAGGCCAAAGTTCACACGGCGTGGTTCCAGAAACACCACGACTTCCGGCGAAAGATCAAAAATGTTTTCGACTGTCGAAAATGTGATTTTTTTGAAAAATTGATATACGCGATGGGAGGAGAGAATTCCGTGCCGCGTGAATACTGCCGTGTGCGATGAGTGTATTATGCAATAAATAATATATTTATACGTAAAATGAGGAAAGATGAACAAAAAAAAAAACAGAAATTATTTTCGGCTTAAGCCGGCGAAGAACGATTCGGGGTTAACGGTAAATAAAATGTAATTCTTTTTTTTTGCATTGTATCGATACTTAACGATTATTATTGATAAATTAATACAGCTTTTTACACGAGATAACGTAACGTTGTAATAGCTAACAAACAAAATCGACGTCTTCCATTGTCGGGATTTTAAGATAGAATTTAAGATCTGATATTGTAATCGAGATATGATTTTTTTTGTCTATTGTTACGAATAAGGTTTATCTTGCGAGCTTATTCGTTTAATTCATTTAGAATATATATATATATATACATTGTATGGAACATTGTATGGAAAGCGAAAGCGAGGGGCTGAGAGTCTTACGATTAAACTTAGCTCATGGCATACCGTTTACAACAGTTGTGACGCGACAATAAAAAAAGTAGATTTTAGGGCTAACGCGCAGTGTCACTTGCGACTCTGATACATTTATTATCTTGCCTGTATAGTAGTTAACAAAGCAACAAAAAAACATAACTGTATTATGTACATAATTAGTTATTAATCGATTGTGTAAATACTTTCCTGGAATCTCAATATTTCTTGTATAAAATTTAATAAGAATCGAATTATCCAATAACATCGTCTAAATATAAAAATCGTGTGGAATTCTGAGTGGATTTATTATCATTCAAACCCCAATTGCCTGAGAATTAGAAGTTTAAATTTCAACTTTGCCGGCAGAAAATATCTTCATGAGACGACAGCGTTGCCGATAATGTAGGACACCGTTGTCGATAATACAGGGTCCTTCTTCGGGGCTTGACTGCCGATAAATGAACGATCGTCTATTCTGTATCGAATCAATATCAATAGAAATTTGCTTTATCCAAGATCGGGAACTTACACAATCAAAATTGCATTAATTGCTTTTTACTTTCTCATCACATGCGAAATATGTACATCACTTCCGGTTTGAACATCTCAGTTTTCAACCGGAAGTGCTGTCATACTGGATAAACGTCACTTCCCCTTTTGTAAATCTCATTTTTCAACAGAAAGTGACATCATACGGGAAAGTGTCACTTCCAGTTTCAAAAATTTCATTTTTTAACAGAAAGTCACGTCATTCAGGAAAACGTCACGTCCGGTTTCGAACATTTAATTTTTCGACCGGAAGTGACGTTATATGGGAAATACGTCACTTCCGGTTTTGAAAATCTCATATTTGGACCGGAAATGATGTCATACTGGAAATATGTGACTTCCGGTTCGAAAATGTAGTTTTGGTATTAATTTTTACTAATCCAACCTTCGTTTCTGGTTTTACGGCTGACTCTTCTTGCTTTTTTAAAATCCATTTTGAATTTACAAAAAAAAATATTTTTCGGGACAGAATATTGTTCAATGACGACACTGATGACTTCTTTTCATCGACACGATAGTTGAGATAGGAACTCGTCTGAACCACCTTTTCGGTCAGCGATGCGAAAAGGCTTATTTCCCAAGTGTGACAAGGCAATCAAAGCAGTAACTTCGTTATTTTTTCCATCAAGACCTTGTCCATCATAGGTGGAAGGATTCGTAGTCATACGGGGCTAGACTTTACTATAAAAGGGAAACCTCCTCGGTGAGGATATCGCAGAAGTCAACCGACCAGCAAAACAGTATCTACCAGACAGGATCTTCCGTCAAAGCACAGGTATTACTACAAAAACACTTTCTCACAATACTTCAATCCCGAAGACTCTAAAAAAAATTCATAAAAATAATAACCACAACTACTCGACACTTAGAATAAAAACGTTCGCTCCGAATTACAATATTTGAAAAAAATGTCACTCAACAATTCACATATCAAAATTCCTGAAATTTCTTCCCAAATTTCAAGATTAAAATTCACTCAAATTTTAAGATAAAAATTTTAAGATTAAATTTCAAGATTAAGATAACATTTTAAGACAAAAACTTAAGATTAAAACTATGCAACAAATTAAAAATTGTTGCATAGTTATGTTAACGTTAAAAGGAGCGAAATTCAAAGTTCAACCTATCGATTCATCGTTTTGCGTAGACGTAAAAATATGAGGCGCCTCGCCTTAAATTTTGTTTCGGAAAACAGCACGATTCGAGAACATCGAAGCTGAATTGATGTTCCTTATTATCGTTTTTGCTTGTGCGGGTGACGTTCCTGCGATTGCGTCTGACGTTGTGATTTGTCAAGCCTTCCGGCGGCGGCACGTCGACGGTATAAAAGCCTCAGGTTCTTCCTCAGGATTCGCACAGCATCCCCGACAGTCCAACAGACAGGATCACCAGCTTCATCGCCGGAAGAACCCGCAGTTCAAAAAATCAAGAAAAAATGGTTTCCGCACGTCTCGCTCTTGTCGTCCTGGTCGTCATCGCCGTCGTGTCCTTCGTCGGAGTGGAATCCGCCTACAGGAAGCCGCCGTTCAACGGCAGCATCTTCGGAAAGCGTGCCAGCACCGTCACCGGTAAGCGAGAAATCCTCTTTAAATTTCCAGCCAATTACGGCAAACGTACCAATGGCCGGACATTCAAGGCGTTATCAATATTCCAACCCAATTTTCGCTATCGTGCATCGATAATTTTCGCAAACAACGGTCACCAATCTCATCGTTAGAGTTTGTAGTTTTTAAAACACATACATTAAATGCTTTTGCAATGTTTTGAAAAATACTTATTCACGAAAATGCTGGGAAATGTAAAGGTACCAGCAATGGGCAGGGCAGCTACTTACGGGTCTGTCTATTCACGATTTCGCCTAACAGTCTCGGCACAAAAATCGATTAGTGCTCAAGCAAATATAACAATCAAATTTTTATTTAGGCATGCTTTATGCCAATCTTTCGCATGCATATCGATCGCTCATTGCGGATACTCTTTTGACAGTAACTGCAGTCTTTTGCACCGAGAAAAAAAATTTATCCGACGGTGACTGTTTATTTGCTTTAAGTAAACTTGTTTGTTTAAGTAAACTATTTATTTGATTTAAATAAATATTTATTTAAATTAAGTAAATAGTTACTCAAATTATATAAATATTTATTTGAATCAAATAAATATTTTACTTGAACCAAATAAACAGTCGCCGTCGAATAAATTATTTTTCTGGGTGTGACCATTGTGTTCGTTGTAAACTCAAGTCTGCGAACCAGTTGTCCGGTGACTGGGCTGTGTCCAGTCATTGGCACGTTTACCTTATTTTGATTTCCAATGAATTTCAACAGCCGATATTTCAGCAGACTACGAGGTCGTCAGCCGGGCTCTTACCACGATGTGCGAGGTCGCCAGCGAGACCTGCAGCGCCTGGTTCGGTCGCCAGGAATCCAACTGAAGCTGAGATACCGATCGAGGCCTCTCCCGACAACGGCCGACAACAGCGGAACTCTGGCGTGCCGACCGAAGATGTATTTTGAACAACCTTTGAACTGCTTCGAACGAAGATCCGACAACCCCAAAAAATCCGCTTGTTTACCCTCAGACGTTATCGAGATGTCAATCGCATCTAAAAAAACAACTAAGAAACCCCCCTGATCGATGTACTGTCGGACTGACCAGAGAAACCCAAATTGGCTTCGGATTAATTGTGAAAATGTTCTGCAAAGAGTTCTGCAAAGAATAAAAAAAAACGAATTATCGTAACCGTGTCAATCAATTTGAAAACCTTTTCTTTTAGAGAATTTTCCTCATGTGTCGAACTTTGCCGGTCGTCGGTGTTTACGAAGAAGCAGGTGGCTGTACCAGGTTTAGCCACCAATTTCGCCAGAACAAGTCACTGAATACAATTGAGTAAAAACTATAACCGTTTCCATGATTCTATAAATTTCTATGCATTTTTTTAATGGTTGGAAAAAATTAAGTAAGGGCACAGAAGGATTCCAATTAAATAGTAGTGAAAAATGTTCACGATTGCTGCCGGTGGTGTAACCGGTGCATCCACCCTACATTGCCAATTTCTAGCACAAAGGAAATTTTCTTTTCGATCTATGGCACTAATTATTTAAAAAATTAAAAATATGCGCAAAAATAAAAATGTTTAGCATGGAAATAAAAAAGTTTAGAATCAAAATGAACGTCTCAGTATAAAAATGAAAAATTTTAGCATCAAAATGAAACATTTTGTCAAAAATGTTTAATGTGACAAGAATAATAAAAAAATTGACCATACAATTAGGACTTTATTCTTTTAAAAAATGCAATAAAATTTGTTTTTCGAAACGCGAATTTCTTCACCATTGGTTCAACTTAATTTCCCTCCTCCGAGCCGATCGCCATTGATCGAACGGAATTAGAATCACGTAGCCGTTCCAGATGTAATCGTCGGATATGGCGTACACGTGCATGTAAACCGCCAGCAGCATAAGGGCCTCGCGACCGGTATCGAAGAGCTCGCCGATTAATCTCCTTCCGCCGCGTTTGATCGCACACATCGGACGAGGAATTATTGACACCGCGAAACCCACACGCCAGCGATTCTCTCGCCCACATCTCTCGACCCATCGACATTTACTTTTTCGTCGTTGCAATGTTCGCTCGTTGTCTAGACTTTCGGCAATTAATTCACCGATTCCGTGCATGCTCCGACTGCGTAATTGGCAACGAATTTTTTTTGTATAAAACAGGGGCGATGCCAACTATCCGTATCAGAAGTTATCGCAACTCTATCAGGTAAGACATCGCCACTGTGTATTTTTTTATCGTATTTTTTTTCTATTTCTGCGTACGTCTAAATATATGTGCTATTTGTACGATACTTTAACGCGTGACGAGAGAACAACGGGGTTGTTTATCAGCACGATACGTACGTGATCTGGAGAGCTGCGAGCCGCGTCGATCTTCAAGCCCACTAGAGACGGACAATCCAAACATATAAATACCAAGTCTAAGATATATCGGCGCAGAGACACCCGCAATGTATTTTATATGGCACTCGGTCCAGATCTCAGAATAACGATTTACCGTGGAAAATACATTCAGTCGATCGCCAACTGTTGCCACGGAAGTGTCGCACAAAAAAACGATTTTAAGAGCGGTTTTTTTTTTATAATATAAAAAAAATCGAACCTCGAGAATTATCGGTTAATCGGCTTAGTGAAAACAGTGATGAATAATGAATTTCTTAACTCTGTCGAATTGTTTTCTACAGGCTAAAATATCGAGAAACATGGTGAAACATTCGCGTGGACATGTCGCCGTACTGGGTGAGTCGAAGATTTTTTTAATTGTTATATATTATTTAATTTGTTATTGATGGAATTCCATCAATTTTTGCAACAAAAAAAGAAAAACAGAAAAAAACGTGTTTTCTTTGCGGGCCTGGAAATTTTCTCACACTGTCAGAACGATTGGCCGAGGATAATGCTAATTTTAATGATAATAATTTTTTATTACCAAGGAAAAATAGTGTACGCTTTTTTTTCTTGAAACGAACTTTTTTCTACCGATATTTATTTATTTGTTACTGTCATTTTTTTTTCTTCGTATATTCCAATACGAAGCTTCGAGGTTGGGCTTCTAGGCCCAACCTTTTATTGCCAAGAAAAAATAAAATACGCTTTTTACCTTAAATGAACTTATTCCTAGTGGGTTTTTTGTTTTTTTCATTGATATTTTTTAAATTCATTTTATTCGGGCGAATAAAACCTTACGTGTTGGTCGGAGTTTTAATCGTTTCCGTTTGTTTAATGATTCAAAGTCGGCTTTGCGGCTATCGCTTTGCTCGCGACGAGTTGGCCATCGGCGGAAGCTGACGAGGTGCCGGCTTTCTTCTTGAAGATCGCCAAGAATATTCCCAGAGTCGGACGCAGCGGTCGTTTCGAGGACTACTTTCTCAAAGCGGCCAAGAACATACCGAGAATCGGCCGAAGAGACGGATACGTATCGGTAATACATGTATACACATGTTTATCCATTTTTTTATAATCAAACTTTTATAATTTATAATTTATAATTTATAATTTATAATTTATAATTTATAATTTATAATTTATAATTTATAATTTATAATTTATAATTTATAATTTATAA
>JAPYZC010003195.1:0-12603 GCA_030522665.1 Ichneumoninae sp. A BG-2022a | reverse complement strand
AAAACGCCGTGCCGTCACAATATCGTCACATACGGACATACATGTCTGCATTGTGCCATCATGGCATGCCGAATGTTACGGCACGATTTTCTTACTGGGCATTATCGTCCGTGTCTACAGGCCGGGTAGTGACTCGCCGCTACCGAGATAGACACTAGCACCATGAAAAGGTTAAAATTGGCACAATATTTGCGACATGCGCTGCCCATGTGGCAAATATTGTTGCAGCTGCGCCCGTCTCGTGGCGCTTCTCTATCTCGGTACACGTCCCTAACAATTGAGTCTTCCCAACTACTCTCAAAAATAATAATAAATATACTCGTGGCTCGTTTACCTTGGTTCTTTATTAACGATTCGCCTCAAAGGGCGAAAAAAATTGAAATTTTCCACGGTGATAATTACTGTACCTGTTACCCGATACGCCGCCTCAACCAATCCCGCCAACTATGACTAATAGCTATATGCTTAATAGACTGACCGTAATTATGTCCAAGAACTTCCGGATCGAACAATCGAACCGGCGACACTGATAAAGGATTAGAAAGACAGTGAAGGAGAATACAAAAATATTTTATATTTCACATGTTTCTAACGGAAAACAAAATCCAACTGTGTTAATTTATTTATTTGCAGTTCTCGATACAGCCGGCCAGGAGGAATTCAGTGCAATGCGTGAGCAGTACATGCGAAGCGGCGAAGGTTTTCTTCTTGTATTCTCCGTCACCGATCACCCATCTTTTGACGAGATGATGAAATTTCACAAGCAGATACTCCGGGTTAAGGATCGAGACGAATTTCCAATGCTTATGGTCGGGAACAAAGCGGATTTGGATCACCACAGAGCGGTGAGGTGTTTTTGATTTCCTTAGTGTACTGTTAACTCGTTCAAGACACTTGATCATATTCTATCTTGCGATTGTAGGTTTCGATGGAAGAGGCGCAAAATTTGGCGAGGCAGTTGAAAATTCCCTACATCGAGTGTAGTGCGAAGCTTCGCATGAACGTTGATCAGGCATTTCACGAGCTCGTGAGAATCGTCAGGAAGTTCCAGATATCCGAGAGGCCGCCGTTGAAACAGAATTATAAGAAGAACAAGAAAAAATGTTGCATGCTGTAAAATCAAATGCTTTTCAGAGGGGATGTCCCGAAATCTCATTTTTCTTTTCGGCGTTACTTCCCGTCGAAAAATGAGTTTTTCAGATGGGAAGTGACGCAACCCCCCCCCCCCCCCTCCGCCGAGGCCCTGATAACCATTCCCCTATTGAATACTATTACCATGCTATTCTGTGCGCTTCGTTTGATGAGTTTAACGGACAGTTAAACTTCAAAACCGAAATTCCATAGTCCATAGCGAGAACGCAAAAATCACTTACATACATAGGGTAGAGCGGGGCAAAATGGGGTAACGGGGCAAAATGTAATTTTCCAATAAATTATGGATGTCCGAATTCGCCCTATCGGATACGTGAGGCTTTTCTGCCCAGTTTTGCCACCTTGTCCGATCCGAAAATGATTGGAAAATTTACTTTTGCCCAAAAACCCCGTTTTGCCCCGTTGCCCCATTTTGCCCCGCTTTCCCCTACATACGTACATACATACATACACACACACAGCGAATATATATATATATATATATATTCTTACAGTTGGCGTGTACAAGAATCGAGGGGTGCCCACAATTTTATTTATAATATTTTATTGACCAACTTCAATTCTTGTACACGACGGCGTCAGTGACGAAATCTTTTTTTATATTATAGACAGATACTATGAATTATTGTGATGCACAACAAACAATAGAAACTATACTAAAGGAAATACTAGCGCGCAAACAGAGAAATGTAACCAAGAACAAAATGAGAGTGAAGACAGCCGAGATCGGTAAAGCGTACTTGAGAAATGAAACCGAATAATAGGGAAGAAAGAAGTAGCGAGTTCGTTTAGATTTTTCAATGAGCTGTAACAGACTTTAATCTGCTCCTCGCATTTCAGCTGCACTGGAATAAACAGTATTTTTTACCCTCATGCGGCTTGCCACGAACATGCCATAAAAAAAAAAAAAAAAAAATGACTAATCCTTTTTTTCACAAAATTTGCTAAATTGCAAATTCTACAAGAAATTTTAACAGTTGAACGTGAAGGAACTTTTATCACGGGACTGATATATGCCGGCGCGTGGTCTTCTTTATTATTTTCGGTCGTTCACTGATCGTTCACTGATTGACAAAGAGGAGTTATCGATAGAGACAGTGCTCACAAAATGATATTTTCATCTTTTATTATAGGGACAAATGCGAGGACAAATAGTAACAGAAATCATACAAATAGTAGAAAAACGGAATCGTTGAAGCTCGGCGTGGCCCTGAGAAATCAATCCGAGCAACGTCAGCTGGACGATGGATATCTGGTGGAAGAAAGAGCGTGTTCTTTTATATATTTTTAAATGAGCTGTAAAAAACTGGTCCGTTTGCATTTGAGCTGCACTGGTGTAAACAGTATTTTTTACCCTCTTGCAAATACCGCGAACACTGTTGCACAATTTCAGCGTGAGAGAGTGGCCTTCGCTCGTCAATAACTTTTGTTTTCCTTCACGTCGAACGAAGGACTTTTC
Source organism: Ichneumoninae sp. A BG-2022a (assembly GCA_030522665.1). Taxonomy (NCBI): domain Eukaryota; kingdom Metazoa; phylum Arthropoda; class Insecta; order Hymenoptera; family Ichneumonidae; species Ichneumoninae sp. A BG-2022a. The sequence continues at coordinate 9,992 of JAPYZC010003195.1, read as the reverse complement.
CGCGTTTTTCGAGGATAATTGAGTGTGATTATGCTTCAGGATGTCGGATACGAATGCTGACAAGTATGTAAAAAAATATAATACAAAAGAACCCGAGTCCGGTATCGGGATTTTCAAGAATTCATAATACTATCGGCGCGCTATTGGACTGTACAAATATACAATTATACATACATTCTATATATATAGATGTGTGCGTGCGTGCGTGCGTGCGTGCATGTGTGTGTGTGTGTGTGTGTGTGTGTGTGTGTGTGTGCGGGCACGTGTGCGCGCGCACGCGCGTGTGTATAAGTGTATTCACAGCATAAATCTAGGCAAGTACGATGAATCTCGAGGGTACTCGGGATTCGGGTCGGTCGTTCACACGTCTTGATTCGGATTTATGAAGAGCGCCGTTAACGCGAAGATCAGAAATACAATACCGCCGATAATGGTCACTGCAACAACGGGCCGTTATCAGTATTATAGAAAGAAAAAAAATTGCAAGTTTTCGTAAACGATACTCACCAGTTCGAACGGATATTCTTTGGGCTATCATTCGACCACCGAGTACTGCTAATCCAGTACAGAATGAGTGTCCCAAAACTCCTCCCACGACTACACCGTAAACATCCTGAAATATGCACGGTTAATATTACCACAAGATGTTAGCGAACAAGAGTGCGATAATCCTATACCTCTCTAGCAGCGAGTATAATAGTTGTGAGTTGTGATCGGTCTCCCCACTCTGCGAGAAAGGTCAAAGTAAACGCCTGCAGAAAGACCCTCGATATGAGCATAAAGGCGCTCGTTTTTTGCGTTTTTCTTACAACCCCCGTCTCGGGATCTTGCACCACTGTAGTTCCAGCTTCTTTCTCAAACTAAACAAAAGAACTTGTTTTTTTCGTTAACAATGTTTGGATATTGATCGGAATCTCTCACACTTCACATTCTCTTTACTTACGCGACTTTAAACTACAATTAAAATCTTTTCTGTTAATAGTATAATTTAAAAATTGTCAAAAATTTCAATAGATTTTTTATGAATCTCATCCTAGCTGCGTGAGATAAATGGAGCGTATTTTCTATACTGTTCCAAAGAATTTTCTCATTCCCATTGTTTTTCAATTAAATGCCACTGATACCAACTTATAAGCGTTTTTCTAAAAGGGTTTTTCATGCAATAAATAAATAGATATTTAATCGCAAACCGAACAATAAGGTTAATTTGAAAGGGCAATGGATAAACGATTATGCTGCTCCGCACGCATACTCGACCAGTGAGTTATATATTTTGGCATTGAGTGGCATGCGAGAGATTGCATGACAATTAAAGTTTACTCGACTACCTCATCTTCGCGCTTTCTCAGATCGGACTGAACTTCTTCCAATTCTTCCTGGGCTTCGGTGGGTGACATGTAGTAACCGTCCCTCAACATCTTCAAGCCGAACAAAGCGAACAACGCAGTCGAGATATAATAGGTATAAGCTCGTGGAATTACAGTAGCGGCATAACCAAAAAGAACTGCAAGGTGGAAAAATTTGTGTATTCCAGAAGGAACAACATAGACAGAGAGATAGATCCATAAAAATGAGATTAGCCAAAGTAATAATTTTCGCCCGACTTCTTACCAGAGAGAACGGTCATGAGCGCGAGTGCGCCAATGGCCCCTGCGAATACAGTGAGCCTGGGATGCCTCATAGCCATAATAGCGGCGATGAAGAAAGTTTTATCGCCAAGTTCAGAGACAACGATGACCGAGAGGGAAGCCACAAATGCATGAAGAAAACCCATACTGCCCTGGACCGGAGGGTTAACCGTTGAATCATTATTTTTCTGGAAAAAAAATTCAAATGGAAATAATGAAAACCACACACATAGTCACAAATTGTATTCTCACACGGACGATGAGATCCCCGTAAAATGATAATCGGTAGATCGACTCACTATAGACGCGAGTTGATCGTTGTGTTTATCGAATTCTTGCGGAATATTTTCTCCGATCGCTGAACCGAAAGTGCAGACGATAATAAACGCTCCAACGAGTAATGTCTTTTCGATTGACACAACAAAAGGCGCGTAGCGCTTTAAGTTAACATTCATCTCGGCTTCCCAAAACTTGTAACCCTAAACAAAAGAACTGTAAACGTCAACGGGTTGTGACGATACGTGTGTCGGTCAACCGAGTAAAGGTAATTTTATCGCGGCCACGATATATATGGGTACATATATAATTATAATATATTTCCGATCGTTGGCGGAAGGTTTCACCGGAAACCAAGCTGCCGATTAGCCACCCGTTACCTGCGAGCCCTGCGAGATAAAGATAATAAATGAACAATCGCGATTGGACCACAGTCGCAAGCGTCAGAGGCCGTTCGTAAATAGAACTTGTGAAAGTTAGGTGATCGGGAAGTGATTGGTTACCCAACACAGTCGGGTAACAGAATAAATATCTTTATTAAGTCTCGCAAGGATTAAATTAGATTCTCATTTCGATGGTTAAGACCGTTAAGACCGGTTGAAACACACAAAGAGTCGCTACAGCTCTAGCGGGAAGATCCAGGCGAGGAACTAGTATTTCTTTTTGCCGTTGGCTTCTCTGCGTCGCCACTTCCTCGAGACGATCGTCATGCCGGGCTGTGGGCGGAGCGTGTAGCTCGCGTAAAGTTGCCACAAACTTTTCCACGCGTGTTTTAAAATTGTGTTTTAAAAGCGTGAATCAATCTGACATTGTCTATCAAACTTGGATGGTAATTATTCTCATTGCCTTTGTAATGAGAACAGTCGACGATATTCCTTTGGTCATTTGGAGAATAGTTTGTTCGTTGATGTCCCCCGATGATAATTGTAATGCAAGTGCAAATGAATTAACTATGCATCCACGTAACGAGCGTAGGAGAGAGAGAGTGAGAGAGAGAGAGAGAGAGAGAGAGAGAGGGAGAGAGAGAGAGAGAGAGAGGGAGGGGGAGCGAGCATGGGGTGCACGAAGATCGCGCAGGGGTATGATCGTTTGGTAGTCAACGCGAGTCGATGCCTCGCTCGGCAAGCACCTCCGTATACGTGCACACGTCGATTGGCCTGACACTGGTAAGCAGGAAGTAACAACCTTGAATGCAGCACCTACCTACTATTCATCGGTAAATTCAATCAGTCGCGATGTCGAGGCTGAAGCGTCGCTCTCCTATACTTATTATATCTCGCCCATCGTTGTAATCTTCTGACGTATTGAAAGCATACAAATCCTTCGCCGAATATAAACTTAAATATCCGCGAAATATAAAATACTGATAATTATTTTGACTATTTGTACGACGTATGAGGCGGTAGAGGCGAGTAGAGAGTTTCGAGAGACGAGAGAGACGAGCGCGCGCGCTCGTCTGACGAAGATCGATTCTTCGTGTCCGCGTGTGCTTATTCACCCTCTATGCGAATGGCCCCCTGGAGTTTGCGCGCAGGCAGCGAAGTAAGTTGAATTATACTATTCCGTACACACAGATGCATATAGGCCCCGCTCTTCTTCTTCTAACATCAGGATTTTTTTGTGTGCTCGTTCAGTGCGGTTCGTAATTTCCACAGTTTGTAAACTATTGCTTCTTTTTTTTATTTTCATTATTATTTTCCTTGGCAGTGACGCGGCTCCATCTCCCTGGCTGTTCGACAGCTCGCACACTACTCCTCGAGCGGCACGCTTTCTTGTACGACAAAATCATGCTGGTTTTCGTCGATGTACTACTATAGGTAAGCCTGACACGTACACAGGCATTATGGGATTGAAAACAAAACAAATTCGCATCGTCGCTCGTAAATCGGATAGGATACAGCTTATCGATATCGATTTCAAGAGGGTAATTGCCGGGTAGGATAAAAAAAAATTCCAGATTCAATCTAGATGACGAAAAAGGCACATATCGAACTGATAAAAGATGGCTGATGGTTAAATTATATTTGGAGAATAAAATTTGTCACTTGGTGTGTTGGATGAAAAAAAAAAAAAAAAAACAAGAAACAAAAGAAAATAGTACTCTAGTGAGGAGTTTTAATGCGAGTATGACTGGTTTCGCCTGAAGGCAAAATCCTCGCGGTAGTAGAGACTTGATATTGCTTCGACCTCTGTCCGTACCCGAGTCGTGCGAGCCGAGCACGTAAACACACCTGTTAACGGGGCTCGTCGTTTTTTTATCTCAATAAAAGCGAGGGAAAAACAAACCAAACAAAAAACAACGACAATACATTATTAGTGTCAATTAATTGAATCGGCGCTCGCGTGTTCGATCGAGGCAACCAACCAAGTAATTGACAAACGTCGGTAAATAAATAATCATCAACAGTATTGATAGTTGGATAAACTAGGCTTCTCTTCGCCATCCGTAGCTGTTAAATCGATAGACACAAACGATTATTGTCGTTGTTTTTGTTGTTGTTGTTGTTTTTTTTTTCAACTCCATCGCAGCCATCGGATCGTAATAATTACATAATGAATCGTTCCTTTCACAGGTAGATAAAAAATAATCAAACGATTAATAATGATTACAAAGAACCGTCGAGCCACCGACAATCCTAGGAGAATATTTGTGACTATGGGCCAGAGAGGTAAGAATATTTGGTTACATATTGAAGCTGGCTGAAGTTAATGGCAAAAATGTGTTAAAAGCCCACTTGTAAATCGTACGCCTCGGATAAAATCGTGCGATTGTCAAATAAAATCGCGTGGCCAGTCGGTTGCGTGCGGTGATCAAGGGCCGATGGGATTGTGAATTATAAGGAGGGGGGGGGGGGTCATGTTACACGGCAGAGCGAGAGGAAAAGTCACCCTGCTCGTTCGGACTTGGACTGTCCGTTAGCTATCCGATCTTAAGGATCTTATTAGCTAACAGGCACGGGAGGGAAAGACGTTACGAGCGATCGGTAGCGGCGCAGCGCCGGACTAGTGCCGGACATTTAATTATTCCGATCACGACAAATCAAGCTCCCCTTTCCTGCCGACCTGGCCCTCACGCCGTTTGCGGGCAACCGTGTTCGACTCCCTCTCCGACTGAAATTAATGTAATTGACGTTTTGCAAAATGAAACGCAGATTACGAGAAGCCCGTTGGAATATCACGCTCGACCCTCATCTACGGGTGGCACGAAACCGATGATATTCTATGTGTATATATATATATATATATAGAACTATTAACCGACTTACCCTGCACACGTAGTTGGCGTCTTGGCAGGGACGGCTTCATTTGTCATATCTTGGTAGTCGTTACAGATCGGAGTTTCGGCACTCAGCGGCAGCGAGCTGCACACCATTTGCCACTGAACAGAGCTGGTCACTTTCCCATTCACGTTTGAAGCAAGTGCACGTGCCGTACTACCGCGAATCTATACGCTGTCGTCCAACCATCATCGCCGACGACATCGTTTACGATTCCACCCGGACTCCGACGCACTCAATTCCGCCTTCCGTTTTAATAGTAAGTACCTGTCTCCTCGATTTTCTCACTTAAACAACAACAACAACAACAAAATTTACATTCAAACGGATACACGTTGCGAGGACATTTTTACTCTCCACCGAGCCGAGAAATTAAATCTTCTTCTTCGTTATTAACTATTTTTTAACATGTTATATTTTATTATTATTTAATTAATATACAATTGTATAATTAAATATCTTACATTTAAATCGTTGACAGAGATATTGAGAGGTGGGGTACTACAGTTTATCCGGAATCCGATATAGCTGGAATTATTGTGACTATAAGCGAAAGACCAATATTAAGGTGATGTGGAATAAACCACCCGCCCACCTGCCCTCGCGTCCAGTTGGCAACAAAAACTGTACTGTAAAAATAAGGAAATTCTCTTTACCTCCGTCTGCCGATTCCCCACGGAAAGACAATTTTCTTTCTCCTCGGCGGACTGCTGTCTCAAAACAGTAGGCATTCAATACATTTTTTGTTACCGGCAGTGATATTTCACATTACCTTAAAGGGACCCCCTTCTCCGAATGTGTGATTATTTGAGGATATTTTTCTAGTGACTCCTCCGCTGCTCGATGCTCTCTTCGTCACTTAGGCCACCCCGTATTAAAATAGAAGCCCGCTTTCCGGAATATTCGCGCGCGCTGCATCCGATGCACTCTTTATTCGCTTTACGTAGTGACGATGAAATCGATCGATATGGGCACTCGCGGTCTTCTTTTATACGATCGATGGCTCGATTATTGAGGTAATCAAAAAACTAAACAAAAAATAAAATTAAAATCCAATATCTTTTCCAGAAAAAAAATATATATATATATATATATATATATATATATATATATATATATGTATGTAGAGTAGAGCGGGGCAAAATGGGGCAACGGGACAATACGTCATTTTCCAATAACTTTTGGATGCCCGAATTCGCCGTATCGGATACATCAGGCTTTTCTGCCCAGTTTTGCCACCTTGTCCGATCAAAAAATGATTGGAAAATTTAGTTTTGCCCCGCTCTCCCCTATATATTTTTTCAGAATGAGTTTTATCCTGTACATGTCTCCTTCAGAAGCACTGCGAATTGTATCAGTTCTGTTTTTGTTTGTTTTCTTTATTATTCATTTAATACCGTGTATATAAAAAATATTCTCGAGCGGACGTGGGAACGCGATTGAACTTCCGAGCGATCTAATAATAAGTCGGCTTTTACCTGTATGACCATCAGATTTTAATTTTGGCACATGGCTAGTATTTGTCCGCCTTCGTTCCTCTTACATCGTCTACGGCTTCGTTACACCTTCTTTCTCGGCTTGTTCCTCTTGTCCAGTCAATCTTGCGATTTCGACATTAACAATTCGAGGATGTATTCTTCGACACTTAGCTTCTCTTCTAGAGCTCCCCGTGCAAATTAATTGAATCTCTCTTATAACACATCGGCTTTTGAGACGAATGGTTTGTGCCGCTGGGGCTTTTGACTTAATTGAATTATCGATAGTACTAATATACAGAATATAAATACAAAAATGTTCATCTTGTTCTTCTGAATTCGTAATACTCTGAGGACACACTTGTTAAATGTACATGTGTACAATAATTCGAGGAATTAGTTCGTTATTCGAAATCATCTATTGTCATCTAGTTGATTTTGTGCTCGCAGGAAGTGCTGCGAGCCAACGACCGGCTCATTGTCATAAACGTCATTCGCTTGCTATTAAGCATCATGTACGGACTCATATTGGAAAATATGTCCGAGTTTATAAGGCAAGTGTACGGCGACGATCGTTGGGAAGAGATAAGAAGACAAGCCGCGGTCGATCAGCCGAGCTTTAGCGTTCACCAGGTTTATCCCGAAAATTTGATACCCAGACTCGCGAAGAAAGCGATACAGGTAAATTATGGAGATAACATTTTTTCTCCGTATATGTCAGAAGTGTGTGGTTTAACTAATTTTTGTTTCCGACTTGCAGGTGCTGGGCATCACGGAAAAAGAATTCTTCGATCAAATGGGTGTCCACTTTGTGGGTTTTGTCGGTCAGTACGGGTACGATCGCGTACTATCAGTTCTTGGACGCCACGTTCGTGACTTCCTGAACGGACTGGACAATCTTCACGAGTATCTAAAATTTTCGTATCCGAGGATGCGAGCACCCTCGTTCATCTGTGAAAACGAGACCCGGGAAGGTTGGGATCGTTTTTTGTTGTAGTTGTTGTTGTTGTTGTTGTTGTTTTCTTTTTTCAATTATTTATTTCGTTTGCTTCCTCATAGAGGTATAATAAAAAATCGAGATGTTAATGAAAACATGTTCAGAATATTCCAAAACGTCGAAAATTTAAAATTAGAAAAAATGTCCCGATGTGTATGACACTAATGGTGTATGATCCCCCGATGATCCCTGTTACATTTGTGGACAATCGGTCGACTGTTTAAATTTTATGTAATTTTAAATTTCATTAAAAATTAGTACTTAATATAAGACGCCATTTTCCGTATTAAATATTCATCTAGGAATAAAATAAGTCGTAGATTCGTGATTGACTGTGAAAAATACATTCAATATAGAGACGAGTATAAATAAAAAAAATTAAAACTTTTTCGGGTTAAAAATTAAACTTTTATAAATATTATGAAGCAAAAAATGAGTGATTTTGCTGATTTTCAAACAACAATTTCTTTGCTTCTTGATGACATCGCGAAAAAGCTCAGCTGTTTATCGTGTTCTGCGGCAAGAAATACACAAGATTATATCTATACATGACAGATTTGAAAAAGTTAGATAGAGAGGATTATAATTTGGATTTCTTCACTAAGAATCGAAAGAGCAAAAAAAAAAAAAAAATCAGGACAGCATAATTCCATGTATTTCTTCACCTCGAGCACAGATCCGGCAAAGTGAATCGCCGACGTTGGTGTATTTTTTCGCGTTCAACCTGAATCGACCACCCGTTTGGAATAAAAGTCAAACCGACGTTGACGTGAAAAATTGAAATTTTCATGTCGCTTCCTTAAAAAAATTGAAAAAAAAAATTTTCATATGGCTTTCTTATAATGTCCTTTTATTCGCGAAGCTTCTCTCTTGGAGGAAGCCAAAAATACAGAACATGCTTTCTCACAGAAGAAGCTTCGCGAATATAGAAACATTACGAGAAAGTGATATGAAATAGTATATTATGCTAAAAGGGAGGAAAGTGCGTCTTTTCACAGAGTGTGAAGTTTGATGCCCGAGCGAAACGAGGGCAGAAAAGACGCACTTTCCTCCCGAGTGGCATACGCAATTTTTTTCCCCGACTATGCTAAAAAGTGGCTATATTTCTATGCCTGCAACGGGAATGGAAATTGGCCGATTCTTGACGAGCGGGAGGAAAGTGAATTTTAAAAATTACTTTTCCTCCCGCTCGTCAAGAATCGGTCACTTTGCATTCCCGTTGCAGGCATAGTAAAATAGCCACTTTTTAGCATAGTCGGGGAAAAAATAGCGTATGCCACTTGGGAGGAAAGTGGGTATTTTCTGCCCTCGTAGATGACCCTCGAAAGTAGGGCCTTTTTATCGCAGTCGGGAAAAAATTTAAATTCACAACTTTTTTCATTTTTCCTTTTACTTTCGTTTTTTGTTTTTTTTTACAAATTTCTCCTATCGAATAAAGAACAGTGAAGCACAGTTTTGCTCCGAGGTTCCGTTTTGTCTCGGCGCCTCGTGCATAAACGTTTTTTGTAATTTTGAAATTTATTCAACGATAAATTAACACGATGCATACAAGGATTCTTCTCTGTTAAAGGCTTGACTCTTCACTATCGTAGCAAAAGACGGGGTTTCGTTTACTACACTATGGGACAGATTCGAGAAGTGGCTCGGCACTTTTATCACAAAGAGCTACAGATCGAGCTCGTCAGAGAAGAAATCCTCTTCGACACTGTCCACGTCACATTTCAATTGACCTTCGACAATCGAGCTTTCACACTCGCTTCTCTTGCCATGACCAGGGAAGAAAAGCATCTGCCTATAGGTGCTGCTGTACTTTTCGAGATATTTCCATTCTGCATCGTATTCGGGTATGTTTGGTTTGTGTTCCTATTATTTTCTTCCCTGTTAAACTTGGCGCTTTAATTGAGTACTTGTTTTCTTTTTTGTTAATTTAGTGCGGATATGATCGTTAAAAGTATCGGCAACTCCCTGATGGTGATTCTTCCCGATCTCGTTGGAAAGAAAATAACTCACTGGTTCGATCTCGTTCGGCCTCTCATCGCTTTTAAATTTCAATCGGTCAGTCGCCGATTGTTCTGGATCGTACACTGGAAAAAAAAGTAGATAACAAGAATTTTTTAACTTTCCGAATATGTTAAATTACGAAAATAACAACGATTCGTATTTATATATAATAGAATATGTTAACATTTACTATTCAGTTTTATCCCTGTACAAAATATCTAATTGCTATACAGTAATATCAATTTTGCTTCCTCATAGAGGAAGCTTTGTGATGGTGAAAAAAAAAATTTTCGAGATTTTAATGAAAACGTGTTCAGAATGTTCCAAAACATCGAAA
>JAPYZC010003194.1:0-21884 GCA_030522665.1 Ichneumoninae sp. A BG-2022a | reverse complement strand
AAGAGTACAAGAAACACTTAAGAATTAACTACAGATTAAGAACATAATTGAAAATGATAAGAATAGAACAAGATAGACCTAAGATAGAATTAAGAAGATAAGAAGATTAAAAATGAAGTTAAGAAAAGAATCGAAAAAAAAAAAAAAAAAAAAAAAAAAAAAAAAAAAAGAAAAAAAATAAAAAAAAAAAAAAAAAAAAAAAAAAAAAAAAAAAAAAAAAAAAAAAAAAAAAAAAAAAAAAAAAAATGAACACTCGAAAATTCGCACGTATATCGATGTAGCAAATTACGAGGATGGTCGCGTACCAGCGTGAAACGCCTGGTCATTAGAGTTTGCGAAATGGTGACGGTTAAAGTACGGCGAGTACGTACGAGGATACAACACAACTCGCTTATATTAATTCGAGTCTTGTAGCGTCGCGGTCTTTTATTTAGCGCTGACTCGACGATTGACTCCTACCTACGGCCCGCCTTGAATTAGCATAACCATTATGACCGAGTAGTATGAAGCGGAATTCCTGCGGTACTTTATCGACGATGAACCGGAGTTTCTTCGCCGTTGCCGGAGAAACGGAACGTGTTATGTGGCAAAAATAAAGATTTTCTTTTCGGGCTCATTTTACACACTATATTGTTATGTGCCGCGCGCATAAAGTTCCCAACCGGCAGTGGTGTGCGACAACACGTAACTTGCAGAAACCTGCTTTGCCACTGTTTCGCCCCGGCAAATGTACCGAGAGAGGAGGTCAGTCAACTGCAACGCGTACTCACTCAGTTCTCCCCGCCGGGGCAAGCCGCGTTGCATTTGCATCCTCACAGGCGTAGGATTCGAGTGCATTCGTCGAGAATTCGCGAAGCTATTCGAGCCCAATGGGCCCTTTGGGGATGACAATTTTTAAAAGAATTAAAAGAATCGACGCGTAATTTGCTGTTGTTTTTTTTCTAGTAAAATAGGTAAAATAGGTACCAACGCTTCTTGTCCACAATCATTGTTTTGTTAATTTTACAAAAATGTCTGTCAATTTTATGAATATTTTTTATACAATTAACAACAAAATAATTGTGGACGTTTATGGACAAAAAAGGTTTGTTAAACGTACAAATATTTTGTGCTGTGTAAGATTGCAAAGTTGTGAAAGAGGTTTTTAATCCGTCGTCGGGAGTTACAATAATGGAAAATGCACAATAATGAAAAATTGGAAAAAGAGGGCGCTAATCTGTTTCGTAAAAGGAGTCGTCGAGATAACCCCACCGTTGCGGCGTTAACGTAAGAGATAAAGAAGTGAGCATCGTCGTCGCGCAAACAACAGAAACAAAATAACTTGGCGTTCACGGTGAGACGGAAGGAACGAAAGTCTGCGAGTCGGAGAGAAGCAATGTGCGGAGCGTCGTCACGGTTATTGCGGTTCTGTGGGAACGGAACTCGGGAACGTGACCTCCTGAGCCACGGGGATGTGTGTCCACGATACAAAATAGTTTCCACCCGTGCAGAATCTTTCACTCTCACGTTGCTCGCGATATAATGGCCAAGGATCGGTACGAGCAATAGTGCCGCATCTGCTTGTTGAAATTAACGGGCCAACATTATGCATTCTTCGCGCGAGCGTCAAGGTGACTGAAAAAAAGTAACGCATACCGTTGCGTACGGTCTCGTGTCCTCGACGGTTATTCTTACCGATGCAATAATTCAGACGTTATCGGGCAACATTTCTTTTATTCCGCTTTTATTTTTATTCTTAACGATTTGCGTCTAAGTAGACTTAAAGATTTGCAACTAAGTAGACTTTACCGATTTGGGTCTAAGTAGACTTTACCGATTTGGGTCTAAGTAGACTTTACCGATTTGGGTCTAAGTAGACTTTACCGTTTTGCGTCTAAGTAGACTTTACCGATTTGCGTCTAAGCAGACTACCGATTTGCGTCCAAGTAGACTTAACGATTTACGTCTACGTAGACTTTACCGATTTGAGTCAAAGTAGACTTTACCGATTTGCGTCTAAGTAGACTTTACCGATTTGCGTCCAAGTAGACTTAACGATTTACGTCTAAGTAGACTTTACCGATTTGAGTCTAAGTAGACTTTACCGATTTGCGTCCAAGTAGACTTAACGATTTACGTCTAAGTAGACTTTACCGATTTGCGTCTAAGTAGACTTTACCGATTTGCGTCCAAGTAGACTTAACGATTTACGTCTAAGTAGACTTAACGATTTGTCTCTAAGTAGACTTAACAATTTACTTCTAAGAAGATTTAACAATTAATTCGAAGAAGACTTAACAATTAATTCTAAGAAGACTAAACAATTCACTTCTAAGAAGACTTAACAATTAAATCTAAGAAGACTAAACAATTCACTTCTAAGAAAACTTAACAGTTCACTTCTAAGAAGACTTAACGATTTGCGTCCAAGTCCGACAATAGGTTGTCGTTGCGTTACTCGCATTCCTTCATCGTTAAAAATGTCGCAACGCTTCGTCCTTGCACGGCCGTTTTAAATGTCAGGAATACTAGACAAGCTAGACAAAAAAAAAAAAAATACCCGATCAACCGGCGAAAATCCGGCTCTCCGATCTTTGAGGGAGTTACGAGTTAGATTAAACTTGACGACACGACGACAAACAAAAAGCTGGTACTCACCGAAAGGGAAATTCCAGATTCCGGGACGAAGATCGATGAGAATTTTGTCGGTAACACTGGTGGATCGGGCGGTTGCGAACGTTGTCCCGACACGTTTTTCCACTCGCAACGGGCGTGTGTTAAGCCCGGTGTTGTTCGTTCCGGAACGCAGGCTCACCGTGCAGGGCGTCGCTCACGAGAAATCGAAAGGGAAAGAAAAAAAATCGTACGCGTTTCAGAAGCACGAGCAATCGATGTCGACCAACGTCGTCGAATCGCGCAACTTTTTCTCCCGTTTATTATTTCCTTTCCCGTTGTGCAACTTTTTGTTTTCCACCGCGCGTTATCGAATATCGATAAAAAAAATCGTCAGTGGACATTGAAGCGACGATCCGGCAGCGAGCGGCGAGGATCCGCGCGGTTGAAACTCCAGTCAGATACTGGCGAGGCCAACAGGTGAGCCGTGCCAACAGTTCGGGCCCAGTGACGGAGCGAGGAATTGTTCGGGCGTCGAGAAATCGAGGCAACAGGTGAGGTATTTTACCGCCTGTACAGTTATCGATCGAAACATCATTTTTTAATTATACACAGGTTTGGAATTAAAATTCAAGTTTTCGTGGCCGGTACAGTCCGGTCGAAAATATTGTTGGGGCGTTGGGTTTTTCGAATCGTCCTTTGCGAATTAATTCCTCCTGTAAAATATTTTTTTCAACGCCTACCGCGGCGTCCCAACCGTCGTCGTACCGGTCATATTGGGATGGAGGGGGCGGTTTGGCTGTCTCACCTTGCCGCTACTGCTTTCGTCTATCGGCTCGCGACCAATCAACGCCGCCGAAGATCAGCAGGGGTCTCCGCGCAGCTTAGCCACAGATATTCTCTATTTACATAGTCAGCCGAGTACGAGTTTGAACTATGACTTTGAACGACACTCCGCGACCGCACTTGGATGGACTCGCTCGCTGGTCAATATACGGCTTATTTTATTCTTCGAACCCGAACGCCTCGTGCTGTTGTAGTTCCGAAAAACTCAATAACACGTCTAATATGCGGTAGTCCAATATGTAGCTACGACGAACTTCGAGCTCGGCGATAAACAGCACACCCCCCTCTCGAATGTTATTTTCGTGGTATTAAAACTGTTTACTCGCCCGTCGTCGATATAAACCGGCTGTAGTGTTCGCACACAGTGGAAAAAAAATGAAATACGCTCACGATAGTCTGATTGTTGATATTGTCATTATTAACTACAGGAGCTCGGTGTATCACACTGTGAAAAAATTCGTATGGAATTTAATGGACCGGATTGGAAGTTTTTATGCAAAGACTGGTATATTAAATTTAATGTACAATTCGGATGAAAAATTAATGTTCAGTGGATTAAAAACATTCGAAATATTTTATTTTTTATAATTTATATTACTTTTACTAGGAAAGTACTCTAATTTTTATAATTTACTTTAATTTCAACGAAAAAGTACAATCATTGTTCATCACAATTGTACATTAAATTTACAATTTTTTTTTACAGGGATACTGAACTGGAAGTTTTTATGCAAAAACTGGTACATTAAATGTAATGTACAATTGTGAAGAAAAATTAATGTTCAGTGTACTCAAAACAGTGGAGATACTTTATTTTAATAACTGACTTTAATTTAAATGAAAAAGTACATTATTTTTTTACGACTTTTTACGAAATTTAATTTTTTTACGAATAAATAATGTTCAGTGTATTGAAAACATTCGAAATACTTAATTTTTAATCATTTACATTAATTTTACTATGGAAGTGTTCAAAATTTAACAATTTACTTTAATTTCAATGAAAAAGAACATTCATTTTTTATCATAATTGTACGTTAAATTAAACATTTTTTTACAGCGATACTGAACTGGAAGTTTTTATGCAAAAACTGGTACATTAAATTTAATGTACAATTGCGAAGAAAAACTAATGTTCAGTGTATGAAAAACATTGGAAATACTTTATTTTTAATAATTGACTTTAATTTAAATGAAAAAGTACATTAATTTTTTACCACAATTGTACATTAAATTGAATGTACCAGTTTCCGCATAAAAATTTCCAGTCCAATACATTAAATTTAGAATTTTTTTACAGCGTATATCATTAAGCGACTGTGGTAATTTCGTATACACATGCGTGTGTACAAGCTATTATGCGCCGGCGAAGCCAGTCGATAAATTCGACTGTGGGTAAATCAGATAGTAAAATGTGTATCTTTGCCAAGCGGCCATCTGGTGGCGGTCGCGGTAACTCGGCGTTTCTTTATTATCGCAGATCTCTTTGACGCCTGTGAGAATGCCATTTGAGAGGAAGAATGCCGTCTTTTTATCCTGTACGTACGTACACGTATGTATTTCACAACTCGCCTCACATGCGCGGCACTTTCTTTCTCGTCCGAGCTACTAGCCGAAGCGAGTCACTTCCGCTCAGGTTATGTCGATGGTCGCACGCCAGAGAGGCGTAGAGGCTATGCCTGCACACAGCCTATGAGGCCTTATGCCATCGAGCCATCGATATGTACGTCCTATGTATGTCAGGCCTGGGAAGCGTGACTCAAATTTCGAGCTCCCTTATTTCCAGACGGAAATAAGATCGTTCCACCGTGAACCAAGACGATTCATCTTATATAAAACAGAGGTGTTGCCACTTGCGTTAAAAAAAAATGTTCTTCATCAATGCGTCATTATTCGATATTCAGCGAGTTTCTGGTCGCGATGGTCCATTTACTTATTTTTCTACGTACTATAATGCTTATAAGACAAGCGCCAGAATCGACTTTTGAGATCGACCTTTTCTTTATTTGTCCTTATTTCTAATAAGTTATTATATGTTGCAAAACGAGACTAGAATAATTTAGCTGCTCTATGAACGGAGGACTCGTTCGCGCTCGCAATTAATCTTATATAAAACAAAGGTGTTGCTACTTACGTTAATTTTTTTTTATCTTCAATGCGTCATTATTCGATTATTATGCGATATTCAGCGAGTTGCGAGTTGCAATGGTTCGTTTATTTATTTCTACGTACTATAATGCTTATAAGACAAGCCCTAGAATTGATCTTTGAGATTGACCGTGTTTTTTGTTTGACTTTATATCTGATAAGTTTTTTTTGTCGCCGAAGGAGACAACAATAATTTGACCGGTCGATAACGGGAGGACTCGTTCGCACTCCCAATTACGGCGATTAGGCCTTGGCGCTAGCACGAGCTGCGGTGTCCGAGTGGTTAAGGAGTTGGACTCGAAATCCAATGGGCTTTGCCCGCACAGGTTCGAATCCTGTCCGCAGCGAATATTTTTTTTCCTCTTTTTTTTCGTTTGCAACATTCGTGCATGTTTCTCGATGATTTCATTGTCAATAAAAAAACTCGTAGACGACGAAATTATTATATAACAATTAGTATAGTTTAGACTTTCGATCGTACAATCGCTGGGAGAGTGTGGAACGCTACACTGTAAAAAACTGTAAATGTAATGTTTCGGAATGGAATTTTTTATGCCAAAACTGGCCCATTAAATTAATATACTTTTTCATTAAAATTTAAGTATTTTTCAAGTCAATTTATAGTAAATGATAAAAAATAAAATATTTCCAAGGTTTTTAATCCATAGAACATTAATTTTTCATCAGAACTGTACATGAAATTTAATGTATCTGTTTTTGCATAAATCTTCCACTCCGATACATTAAATTTACAATTTTTTTACAGTGTATTAGAACTGTGCCAAAAGTTCTACCAGACAGTAAAAAAAACTCTACCAAAATGGAAATAGAACTCTGCCGTAATAAAAGGCTACCGTCTAGCCTTATATTTCCCTAGAGTTTTATTTCCATTCCGGTAGAGTTTTATTTGAATTCCAGTAGAGTTTTTTTTAACTTTCTGGTAGAGATCTTGGTAGAGTTCTAAAACGGTAGAATTGTTTGGAGAGAGATGTTATCTGGTAGAGTTGTGAGTGGTAGAGATGCAAATGTGCAAAAATTACCATAGTTCATGGTAGTACGCAACTAGGGCACCACCTATGGCGGAGACCCAGATTTTCCATGAAATTTTATCATCAAATCTACAAAAAAAAAATGCTTATAAGTCCGGTACTTTCTGTCATAGGTGGCGCTCTAGTTCCCTGCTGCTACGTGCTATGGTAAGGTAAACGTACCAATGGCCGGACACTTAAGGGAGCAGTCCCAGTCCCTGGACATGCATGCAAAATCGTATTTCCATTTCTCTTGCACGCACGCCTTGTCCGGCCACTAGGACGTGTCCGGTCATTTGTACGTTTACCTTACGGAGGGAGGCTCGCTGCGCGCTAACTTCGCATAAGTTCGACAACAATAAGAGAAAATTACAAGTACTTCTTGATGGTGTAAAAATCTGAAAAAAATCATGTACACTAAAGGTACTGAGAAGATTAATTTTCCATAATAATAATTGCAAAATGATATTAACAAATTCATCAGACAATTAAGTGGTTAACAAATTACCCGGTAACAAAACTTTTTTTTAATGAAAATGATTCGTTAATTTTTCTGAATACGTATGAATTTTTTCAGATTTTTATCTAATCGTTGATTTTTTTTTTTATAGAACAAAATATGGCGTAATAAGAACTTGGATGGCGGTCACCCATCCAAGTACTGACCGCCAACGAATCAGCTACACTTAGGGGACCACCAGAGCCGTGCGCCAACCGCGCATCCACCGCTGTCGGTCAATTTTCTCTTACTGTCGTCGAACTTATGCGAAGTCAGCGCGCAGCGAGACTCCCCCCTTAATATCTCTCAAGCGATATTGTCATATTTCCTAGATCCTTCTCTCAGTGTGGACGGTAGACGCGCCACTTGCACACAACATACATAATAATTAGTAGTAGTAAATGTATTTATTGACTTTGGTCTTTACAATATTGTTGGTGAGACATTTACAAACGATATGCAATACATATAATATCAACGGGTTATCGACCGAGGTCTTTTAGCCCTCTTCATTTTTTACTTTCCCATAGAAACAGAAACTTCTATCCTTCACGTCTATCCGGGCTTTGTGATAATAAAACTATCCATCGCGAGAACCCAGTTTTACACATCAATTGACGCATTTTCGATCGATGCCCGTTGCGAAGATTGCCGAGCTACCACTTCATTTGTGTATTTTGATCCGGAAGATGAAGCAACACTCCTGCTCCTGGGGATTAGAGAGCTTCCACTTGACGTCGTACGTTCTCTGCAACGAAATTTCATATCAGTTATTACAATTATCAAATTATTAAACGACGACGATGAGTCCTTGTTGTAGGAGTCAATATCAATAGCTCTATGGTGTAAGAGTTGTAACAGGGGAGTGATTATACGTTGTGAACCAGTTGATTGACGTCGATTTATCAATTAATGGAGGGCGGCGACCTTGTAACACTTCTCGTTCGATGCACGGCCACATATGCACTTGGTTCCTTTTGAGCGTTAATTAACATTGAACAAAAGACGATGACAAACGGGAGTCTCTTTGACTCGGAAAATTTCACTCGTGCATTTATCAAGTACGAGACACGTGCGGGTCGCCGGATTTTCGAATCGTACACTGAGAAAAAAAATAGTATTTTCTACTGTACCAATAGTTCTCAGGGGGAACGTCTATATACATAGTTTTTGACAGTATGTATTCAATTGGTTAAATTATCATTTTTGTTGCGACCATGATTTTTTTTGTCACTGTCATAACTATAAAATGTAAACGTTCGCCCTGGGAACTTTTTTTTATGGTATAAAGTCAGTATTGTTGCTTTTACTATGTTATTTTTTTTCAGTGTACATTACCAAGGTTGCCATGAAATTGTCCAACTGGCATTCCCCGACTTTCCCGGTTTTCCAGAACAAAAAATTCATTTTTCCAGTCTGTCGATCAGCGTAGGAAAAGTCAATTACAAGTAACGTAAAATATAATATATAATGACTATTAATATACTAAAGTGAGTTCACAATATTAAAAGTTCGCAAATAGAATAACATCATGACATAGTCATATATACGCTGTATATAGTCCACAAGTTTACTGAAGCGAAAAATGTAAATTTCACGCGGCACAGAATTAACCGTTAAAACATCAGATTAAAAAGATGTTGAGAGTTTGAAAAAAATTCCATGACTTTTCCCTGACTTTTCCAGCTCCCAACAAATCCCCTGAATTTTCCGGGTTCTCCAGGTTTTCCAGGTCCGTGGTAACCATGAATAACTTCGCCTTATTTTTTCAAGTCATTCAAACCAAAGGATTAAAGTTCGAACCTTATCGACAGACTCTGTACCAAAAATATACGCGAAAGTCGCGATTTTACGGTCCACTTTTTTACTTACGAGTGGATAACTCTTCGATATTGGCAGATCCATGTGGTAAGTTCGCTTCTGACCCCGAGCCGCTGGGCACTCGGTCGCCAGGCAAGCGTTCGATTCCATGCCAAGGAAGGGCAGATCGAGAACCTGATTCACCCAGTAGGCACGTCCTTCCAGTGTCTCGCCTTCAAAATCTGAGAGCACCAATAAAAATTTTAGAAAACGGTCGCCGAATATAATTTAACACTTTCTTACAAAAAACGTTAATTTAAAATCTGCAAATTATAGAACTGGTACGCATTGGTGCAATAAGCAGCCTAAAAACAGCAATATAATGGATACGAGGAGCTGCGGAAGAAAGTATTTCGGAATTTCTTATGTGAATTTTTGTGAATACCTTCGGAAAAAAATTAATGGATGGAATGCATCAGAGCGTAGACTGAATAATATATGGAGCGTTATTTATGTAGAAAGTATATGTATGGAGAATCACTCCATCAACCCTGCGATATTTGTACCTGAAGAACTAAGATACGAAAAAAAAAAAACAAAAAACATACGCATGATATGCGCGTACGAGCTTTAAAGCTTCTGCGGACAGAAAATTCAATATATGTAAAATAGTTTAATTAATGAAATGAATGAAAAAAAATTGATATTATTCACCTGCAGTGTAATCGAAATCGATGCTGGCATTCTGACCGCGCTTTATACGACAGGGTTTTCCTTGAGCCGCTTCCTTGCACGGAGTAACACGGAGTTCGTGGACGGTGCAGTTGATCGGCGCGTTGGCTGAAAATTTTTTATTTATTAAATTATCGATTACATCGCGTCGGCAATTGAATTGAGTACTCACCGTCGGGGTAAGGGCAGGCCTGGAACGGAACAACATCCGCGTATGCGCCGCAACAGATTATAGCGAAGATGCCGAGGAAGGCGACCGCAACACCGTAGCTCTTCATCTCTCGGCAACGTCTCGGTAGCGAGTGAACGAAATCCGATGCGGCTCTCGACTGAGTAAGCTGATAGCGGGATCAGGGTGGGGCATAGGTCAATTGAGATAGTATCTTGTTCGTCTCGGCTTGTGTCGTTAGCCCCGATAAATGCTCAGCCCCACGCGTTTCGACTCCCTGGAGGTCACCGAGGGAGCTACACGCTCGTTTTTATCGCGCGTCCTAACACCTCGTTTGACCTTCCATCTCCGACTTCGAACTTTCGTAAACAATGCTCGTCGACGGTTTCTATTAGCATTGCGCATTATTAATATCCCATAGAACATGCGTCAGGAGGCAATCGCTCGGATGACGGAGAAAAATATTGATTCACCCCCAAACGCTTATAATAGACGGTGTATTAATAGCGACGGGCATTTCTTTTTCTATCTTCTCGAGTAATTTTTTTTTCCCGCACACTGGCTTCGAGCGCTGCGGAATATTTTGTGGATGTTGAGGTGGCGCGAACGTTACAGACCGGCTAAATGTGAGTTTCAGGGAAAAGATTTAAACATTTTTGCGTAATAATAATTCCAAAATGTCATTGACGAATTAACGGTAAAATAAGTGTTGAACAAGTTACCCGGCGACTTAACTATTTTTTGACATACAAATTATTCGTTTAGTTTTCTGAACAGGTATGAATTTTTTCAGAATTTTTTGTAATCGCGTTTTTTCTATGTTAAAGTTGTGAAAAAAGGCAATTTCCAAAGATTACAAAAAATACGGAAAAAATTCATATAGTTAATTTGCCGGGTAATTTGTTGATCAATTATTTTATCGTTAATTTATCAGTAATATTTTGGAGTGGCCCGGCAATTTGTTGAATAATGATTTTTATCGTAAATCTATTAATGGCAAAGTTTAATTGTTATTTTACAAAAACAATCTTTGCACCACCTCCCATTTACTTGACTTTTTCAGATTTTTATGCCGTGAGAAGCTTTCGAATTTTTTTCTGAAACTCACGTTTGGCGGGACTGTACCGATTAGTACCTTAAATACCCGATAACACGAAGCGACAGTCCTTCGATACCCTTCGAGACGTCCGAGTTTTCTTCCCAACCGTCGGCCCCATTTTCCGATACGGACCGGGAATTACCCGATACAATTTGTTTGATCGTCGCTAACTTGTTGCACGAATCGTACGAGACGCGACAGCATTCTCAGAATGGCCAAAGATCTTTGACCCTCGAAGCTGGCGGGCACCGTTTACTATCTGCCGCTTCTGTTTTGCCTTTCCGGTTTACGATCGCCGCTTTCAATGTACGCGATGACCGTGAGTGACGCAGCCAAGATTACATCTAATGCCGTTACGACTGGGCATCGAAAATAGGCTGAAAATTAGACAAAATTCAAATGGCATTTGTGAAGAACTGAAACAACGTATATACATTTTCTTTTTTGCAGCGTCTTTAATGGAGTTTTGGCTATTAAATTCACTGGTTTCAGTTTCAAAAATATTAATATTTAAGTGAGATATGAGCGGATTAAGAAGACCACGCGTCTCATGCGCTGCTCATTACCACGATTCCAAGTGAACGGTTAATTTTCGGCGAGTTTGTTTTTTTTATGAAGATATTACAAAGTTTATTTACAAAGTGAACTAACGTCTATGTGAAAAAATACATTTATTATTGTTGTCTTTACAACAAAAATCATTCCTTTTTCAATGTTTTTCAAATTTTACACGCCGTTTTCTTAATTTTTATGTCCGTTTAAAAATTTCAGTTCCGTCTGTAGAGGAACATCCCACGAAGAAGATGGTGCTTGGAAATTGCCGAAAACTTTAACCGTTCTCACTTGGAATCGTGGCAATAAGGGAGCAGAGCATGAGACGCGTGGTCTTCTCTGTCCGCCCATAACTGCCTTAAATATGTATATTTTTGAAACTCTGACCTCTGAATTTAATAGCCAAAACTCCAATAAAAATTTTGCAAAAAAGAAAACTTATGTACGTTGTTTCAGTTCTTCACAAGTGTCACTTGAATTTTATCCCATTTCCAGCCTATTTTCGCTGCCTAATCCCTTTAATTAACTCCCGTCTACGTTATCGACAATCGCTAGATGGGCGCATGTTGTATAAGAAAAATCACCAGCTTTATTGTACTCAACGATCCAATGAGTACGGAAGTGACAAAACGATTCTCCTGCTAGTTCGCAATTTCCAATCTAATTGCGCACGATATAGCTGGCTCGAGTAATCGAGAATAATCGCGAATCATCAATTTCGGTGATCGTTGAGCCTGTACGCGAGTAGACCGACCATCAGCTCTTCAATGTCCGGAGTTATATAAAAATAGAACGCCTCGCGTATTAGATTCACCGTGAGTTTAAACATCAGCTACCGCTACGTGTCCATCGACGATTATCCAATTTAAGACGCCGGACGGTTGATCAGCGAAGGACTATGAGGAAACTCACAGTACGGAGATGTCGTAGCGCAGTTTCTTTTCAAACTTTCTACAATGATATCGGCGAGCGATGTCGCGACATGGTTAAAAGCAGAGCTGGGCAAATACACTAAGTACGTAATGTACGTATTGAAGTACGAAGTGCTTGAAGTACCAAGTGCTTGCTTGAAGTACCAAGTGCTTGAAGTACCAAGTGCTTGAAGTACCAAGTGCTTGAAGTACCAAGTGCTTGAAGTACCAAGTGCTTGAAGTACCAAGTGCTTCAAGTACGAAGTGCTTGAAGTACCAAGTGCTTCAAGTACCAAGTACCTACTTCAAGGCCCAAGTACTTGAAGGCCCAAGTAATTGACGTACCAAGTACTTGAAGGTCCAAGTACTTGAAGTACCAAAAGGGTCCAAGTACTTGAGGGTCCAAGTACTTGAGGGTCCAAGTACTTGAGGGTCCAAGTACTTGAGGGTCCAAGTACTTGAGGGTCCAAGTACTTGAGGATCCAAGTACTTGAGGGTCCAAGTACTTGAGGGTCCAAGTACTTGAGGGTCCAAGTACTTGAAGGCCCCAGTACTTGAAGTACCGAGCACTGAATAGGACTTCAGCACTGACGTATTAATTACTGGCAGAACTTAACTTGCTGAAGATCTGAGTACTGCATATCGACTCAGTAGTTGATACTACTAGTAGATAGTGTATTTGCCCAAGTCTGGTTAAAAGGCAACGTGGGTTATTAAACAGTTTAACGGATGATTGGACAAAAGTTTTACATAGTTGATATAACAATCGTACGTCGAATCGTGTCGTTGAATCGTTTATTGAAATATGAAGATAAACAGGCGTATTTATATGTACGTATAAGTGATAATGAATAATTATTAATATCGATGATTATTATTTGCTATACAAGGATCGAAGACCGATAGGCAGATAAAATTGGTCGTGTACGAGATATCGCGATATTAGAAACAATCAAGATGATATTATATCTGAGTGTTCTCGGCTGCTTCGCAGGCTTGAAAGTGTCGTTTTAAAAAGTCAAGAGGCAGCGTCTACCGGGTCGGCACTCGAGAACGGATATCGATTCTTTGGTACCTGTCGACGTTAGATGAGACTCGTGGTCTTTCACCCCCCATCGAAATTGTTGATGTTTCCTCTACTTTTAGCCTCATATTCTGTCTTATTTCATCAAGAGCTCAGCCGCCCCCCATTTGACCCTTGAAGTATCTCCTCACAAAGTCTCTTTGGCTTTTCCGTTTTCTTTATTAATCCTATGCCGCGATTGTCGCACCCTCGCCTCGATCATAACGCACACGACATCTTTCCATTCGTACATAAATAGTTAAAGCTATAGTAACATCTCTTGAACTGTCGTCGTTTAAACTGTAGTCGGTATGGATAATAATAATGTCTGTATCGTCTATTGTACTCGGTCTTGTGCGCGTCATCCGCCTTGTTCTCTCTTCGATTGTCTTCAGTCTGACCGGGAGGAGGAACAGCGCGAGATTGATGATTTTTTTAAAAATCGTTTTTCAAAACCGTCGCAGTTTTGATTAATAAAATTCTAGGGTATGCTTGCAACTACAATTTGTAACTTTGTGTGCCCCTTTGAAAGACTTATTGTTTTTCTTATTTTTCTCCTCGTGTTAATGATAATTTATACGCTCGCGTATTTTATATTCAAACGACGTAAACGGGATCCTTGCAAACGGATATTCTCGCCTCTTGAAGGATCCTTAGTCTCGGGCCCAGCGGAACGCCCATTTTCTGTAGCCTCTCTTCGCTCAAGTAAGGCAACTCGACCATTCCCACCTTTTCCTTCTCGAATGCGTTCGCGTATTTCTGTTGACGAATAATTTTATTCTCGTTAGACGGGGTGTCGGTGCGATTCGATTATTCGTAACTCACCTCGTAGCCGAGCTCGCGGAGAAAAAGTCGTATGAGGGGGGGCTCGGCTCCGAAGAACTTTGTCAATTTCTTGACTCTCGAGGGATTCGACAGCGCCGGAAGTTCCGAATCCTTTATCAGCGGCTGCGACTGCGACCTCACCATTGCCATACTCGTCTGCGTCCGCAATGCCGCGATCTCCCCTCGGATATTCTCCATTTCCTATCAAATATCGCAAACTTGTGTAACTCGTTCGATTATTTACATACAATAATAGATTCAATTGAAAATCAGAGTTGGGCAAAATACTGGAAAATACTGAAAATATACAAAATAGTATATGTATTTTAAATACAAAATATTGTTTGTACTTAAAATACAATGATAAGTTTTTCGTTTTAATACTTCCGAAAATACGTCGTAAAATAAAAAAATCAATGAAATATCAATTTCATTTTTTCTAATTAAATTTCAGTTTTTACATTATTTTTGCGTAACACTTTTTTTTCCTTTCTGTCAACTATTTCCAAGTATTTTGGCTCCGCAAATTCCCACATTCATTCTTAAAATTCAAATGTGGAGCTGAGTGTGAAAAAATGTTCTATTTTATACTTAAATGGCCCAGAAAGTATTTTAAATACAAAATATGTTTTGTACTTAAAATACACTGATAAGTGCTTCGTTTAGTACTTCCAAAAATAAGTCGTAAAATAAAAAAAAACCACTGCAATATCAATTTCTTTTCCAATTAAATTTCAGTCTTTACATTATTTTTGCATAACATTTTTTTTCCTTTCTGTTAACTACTTTCCAAGTATTTTGGCTGCGCAAATTCCCACGATCACTCTTAAAATTCAAATGTGGAGCTGAGTGTAAAAATATGTTCTATTTTATACTTAAATGGTCCAGAAAGTATTTTAAATACAAAATATGTTTTGTACTTAAAATACATTGATAAGTGCTTCGCTTTAGTACTTCCAAAAATAAGTCGTAAAATTTTCCAATTAAATTTCAGTCTTTACATTATTTTTGCATAACATTTTTTTTCCTTTCTGTTAACTACTTTCCAAGTATTTTGGCTGCGCAAATTCCCACAATCACTCTTAAAATTCAAATGTGGAGCTGAGTGTAAAAATATGTTCTATTTTATACTTAAATGGACCGAAAAGTATATTAAATACGTAAAGTATTTGAGTATTTAAAATACCTAAAATATATAACGTATTTAAAATACTGCCGAGGTCTTTTGAAAGTCCACCAACCTGGATCATGAGATGTTGCGTTCGCATTTCCGATGACAAATGAGCGACGGATCTCGCCAGAGTAACAACGTGAGACTCTAATCGTTGAAAACGTTTGTTTATGCTCTGAAAGTATTACATTCAACGATCTTATGTTTATTCGCAAAGCCGACTCGACTATTTGTCACCTTGACATCCTTTGCTTTCTTCATTCGGTCGTCGATCGCATGGGATCTTCTCTTGTCGTGGTGTCTGGCAACGGGCCTCGAGGAGACCGAGGAAGTGGGCAGTGACGACACCGAACCGTAACTCGCCAGTCCTCTCGCCTTTCTCCGCTTCTTTACGCTGCCGCCCAGTAACTTCAAAACCTGCCATAGAAACGTTGTGGATTAATGCGATTATTCAACATTTACACCATCCATCAAAGACCATCGACAAGTACTCGCCTCGCTGTACATATTCTCCAATCCCTCCAACTGTTTTCTGATCGTCCGCGCGTCGTTCGTACTCAAGTCAGAGTCGCTTCTGTCCAGCATGGAATCCAAATCGAGGGCTGTGGTCGTCGACGTCAGATCACCAGCTTCAACACCGAACACTGCACAAACGTAGGACGAACATAACGTAGTTAGATTAAGGCTGAAGGACTTCAATCAAGTGGTAATATGTGTAAAAAAATATGGCATTATGTGTAAAAAAATTGATTCCAAAGAAAAAAAGATCTAACATTGTATGGAGGTCACACAGCAAAAAAATATCATTGAATCGAGTAAAATTTGATTGCGGGCTGTCAATGAAGTAAAAACATTGTTTCAATTCTACTCTGAATTCGTACAATTTCTTACCGGATTGAAACGATAAGATGTCACCTTGGCAGTCTTGCTGTCGTTATTTCAATATCATATGGAATTGTAATAATTGAAAGTAGGATTGAAACAAACATTCTTTTCTTCGGCAGCTCGCATGCGAATTTTTTGTTCAGTGCAATAACAGTACTTTTGTAAAGAATGCAGAAAAAGTGCAGCCAGCATGCATAAAGTAATGAGCAGCGTGCAATAAGTTCCAGAAATCGCACGCAAAAGTAAATCGCACGCAAAAGAGCGGATCTGCGCATGCGCCGGGAATTTACTAAACTCACGGCTGCAAAGCGCCACTTACGCCACTCTCGGCTGGTACGGAAAGTCGCGCTTTTCATGCATGAGTTACATAATAGTAATTTACGATACTAGTGCGATAATAGTACATTACGATACTAGTGCAATAAAACTGCAGCACGAGCCGAGGGCGAGTGTTGCAATCACACGAGTTAAGAAAACGTTTTTCGCACGAGTATCGTACGAAATTTTATTTCACAAGGTGCGAAAGAGTAGTTTTACGCGCGCGAAGCGTGCGTAAAACTGCACTTTACGCACCGAGTGAAATAAAACATTTTCCGATGAGTTCAGAAAAAGTTTTTCGTGTCGTGTCAAATTTAGCTTCACGACGTGTGAAAATGTGGGTTTTGTGCGAAGCGTGCCAAAAACTCACATTTCCGCACCGAGTGTAACAAACATCTTTCACAACTACTAGTAAGATTATCATATGATTATATCCTCGATACGATCATGGTATCCGCACTCACGATGCGACAACTTCTTCGCGGCGTCCTTCTTCGAGGTGCAAGCGCCTCGATGCTTGCCGGCGTTCGGAAAGTTTCTTTTGTCGCCATTCTTCCCGTATTCGCTGTAGTTCGGCTTGGATCCGTAGGGCAAGCTGCGGACAACGACGAATAAATAAGTATCCAAAATATCGACACGGTGCCGAACGAACAAACGCCTACACTGAAAAAAAAATTTGCTTGCGGGCTGCCGAAGAAAAAAAGGTTTGTTTCAATTGTACTTTCGATTCTAACAATTCCATATGGTATTGAACCAACGACAGCAAGACTGTCGAGGTAACATGTTATCGTTTCAATCCGGTATGAAATTGTATGAATTCAGAGTAGCATTGAAACAACGTTTTTACTTCATTGGCAGCCAGCAAGCAAATTTTACTTGATGCAATGATTTTTGCTTCCTCATAGAGGAAGCTATGTTTTCGTGAAAAAAAAATGTTTCGAGAGAAATGTGATTTTTAGCTGGCGTCCGGATGTATGTGTGTGTGTGTGTGTATGTGTGTGACAGCGTGCATCGCTTAGAACGACTATAACTCGGAAATGGCTTGGGATAGCGGGTTCAAATTTTGTACCATAGTAGAGTGGTCACGTCTCCTCCTTCGATATAATTTTCATGAAGATTCGTGCGAGCTTCGATATCATTTTCATGATTTTTCATGCGACCCGTTTCGGGATTTTACAGGAATTCGAAATTTTTGAAAAAAGTCTGTGGTAGCTCTAACTTTCGTAAATTTTGAGCTATCGTCATAAGACTGCACACGAATATAGTATTTTTTATCAAAGACCTTTGGTATTGAATTTGGCCGAAATCTACCGAAGGAATTTTATGGAATTTTGATTATTTTCTAAAATTACCAAAAACCGTCTAATTTTAATAAACATGGAGGTATCGAGTTTAAATTTGGTATGGGAATGGACTAACACTGTACAATGTTTCGTATTAAATTTGGTAAAAATTTATCCAATCGTTTAAAATTTCCGGCATTTTGAAAATTTTTAATTTTTCTGAAACTAAACTTTTCCAAATCCCACAATCCCAACTGATCTCAATTTCTGAATCAAATACCACGCAAAGAGTAAAATGAGTTGCAGTTTCGTAATCAGCACTGAGGAACAGACTAAAAATGGCCTTAAAACGACGCAACCTGCAAATTTCAGTTTGCGATATCCTACACTAAATTCTGGGGTAAATTTTTGGTTGTGAAAATTTTATTTTAATTATAGATTCCTCCACGAGGAAGCCAACATGGAACAACGGAATTTATGTACAAACACAGAGGAAGTTATGTACAAAAAGGTAAAACATGAGGAAGTAATTGTGCAAATCACTTAGCACGCTTTTTTTCTGCGTATCCAAATTATCGATACGGTGCCGAAGGAACAAGCGCCTACCTGGCCGAATATCGATTTCTCGGAGTCCTCGGACTGCCGTGAGGCGACAGCGGCGGCAAGGGTGGGCTGACCGAAGAGACGCTCTCCGAGAGCGTCGAGTGAGCCATCGCCGGAACGTCCCTCGGTTCCAATATGCTTCGTAGTTCGGATTCCACGATGTCGACCCACTCGGAATCCTGTCCTATTGGCGAACAACACAAAAAGCAAAGACGATCGGTAATACAGAAATTTCTCGCCCGAATAACCAAAGTGATTAGACGATCCGAGCCGACGAACCTTGACGAGGGTCGCTCTGATCTTCGGGCGCCGGTCGTCTTCCGCTGGAGTAAACCGCCGAGCCCCTTCCCGAGTCCACGTTCGACGAGCTCTGCCCGGTCTTGTCGTAGTCCGAGCCGGAGCCCTGGTTCTGAAGCTTCAATCTCGACATCCCGTGCTCGAGCTCGTCCTTCCTGATGTCGTGCTTCTGAGGAACGTTTCGCTCCTGGTAACTCGTCTTCTCCAGCCTCCTCGGCATCTCCTCCAGCTTACTCCCAAACTCGTGCGCGTGGCTCTTCTTCACGGAGATCCTCAGATTTTCCATCTCCGACGGATCCTTGACCTGGATCTTCTGACCGTAGAGGTTCGACGAAGACGCCTCGTGCTCGCTTCTCTTGTGCATCTCCTCGATGCGCTTCTGCACGGCGTTGAGGTCCTTGGTGTCGGCGTTTCCGTCCTGAAGGTACTCGCCGCTCATCAGATCCCTCTTCGAAGACCTCACCTCGTCGCGGCCGAGACCAAAACTCGTCTCCGGTCTGACCTGCTCCTGATTGTTCTGCCTCTGCGAGCCCTTTCTGCCGAAGTCCGCGACACCGTCGCCGCGTTCCTCGACCGTGATCTCGTACTTTTCCTTGGTCGGGTCGACTGGAATGCCGTTGGCGTAGTCGTCCTTGTCCGCGTTCCTCTCGCCATTCTTCTCCTCCTCGTAACAGAGTTGAGGCTGCGAGGCGGCTTTCTCGATACACTTCCCTGAACTTCTCGGCTGAAACTCGCCTTCCTGATTATTCGCCTCGGGTTTCATGTACACCTGAGGAGCGCCGTATCGCGTTCTGTTCTGGGCGTAGTGATAGTAGACTTCCTGTCCGGGCACTCGGACGTCCAAACTCTGCCTCGACGTGCTCGGCAAATCGAGCTGAGATCTCGACATTGGTTGTCTGGCTTGCTGTTGTTGCTGTTGTTGTTGTTGTTGTTGTTGTTGTTGTTGTTGTTGTTGTTGTTGTTGCTGCTGGTACTGTTGATAACCAACACCGACGGGAAAGTGCGCCTGTTGCTGGTGACTTCTCATTGCGCTCTGAGGACTCTGCTGACCAACGACCTGCTGCTGCATCTGTTGGATCAGCTGCCGCTGGTGCATGTTCTGAACGTGCTGCTGCGAAAACCTTGGACTCTGGTGGATTTGGTTCTGGTGAATGAGCTGCTGCGGGCTCTGGTAGGATTGATTCGCTTGCTGAATACTGTTCGGTGGCTGAAGAGATGCCGCTGGCTGCATCGGCAATCCATGCTTATTTACAGGCGCGTTTTTAATCTGTAAACGAGAATTTTGAGGTTTTGTTTGAGACATGAATTTTGAGGTCTTGTTTGAGACAAGAATTTTGAGGTTTTGTTTGAAACAAGAATTTCGAGTTTTTATTTGACACATGAATTGCGAGTTTTTATTTGAAACAAGAATTTCGAGCTTTTATTTGAAACAAGAATTTCGAGATTTTATTTGAAACAAGAATTTGGAGTTTTTATTTGAAATAAGAATTTGGAGTTTTTATTTGAAACAAGAATTTAGAGTTTTTAGTTGAAACAAGAATTTCGGATTTTTATTTGAAACATGAATATCGAGTATTAATTTGAAACAAGAATTTCGAGTCTTTATTTGAAACAAGAATTTCAAGATTTTATTTGAAACAAGAATTTCGAGCCTTTATTTGAAACAAGAATTTCAAGTTTTTAGTTGAAACAAGAATTTCAAGTTTTTAGTTGAAACAAGAATTTCAAGTTTTCATTTGAAATAATAATTTCGAGTTTTTAGTTGAAACAAGAATTTCAAGTTTTCATTTGAAATAAGAACTTCAAGTTTTTAGTTGAAACAAGAATTTCCAGTTTTCATTTGAAACAAAAATTCCGAGTTTTCATTTGAAACAAAAATTCCGAGTTTTCATTTGAAACAAAAATTCCGAGTTTTCATTTGAAACAAGAATTTCGAGTGTTTATTCGAAACGATAAATTTCCTTGGTTTGTCGTCGTCATTACTGTACCGAGGATTGATGAAGGCTCTGTTGCAGCTGCGTCGTCATTCCTCCGGGAGTTTGTACGACGTATTCGCGATTGGAGTTCTGAACCTGCTGCACGCCGCCCGACGATTTGCCGAAGTTCGACACCACGGTCTGATGAACGGTCTGAACACCTCCGGGCGGAGTTATATGGGTGACGTGAAGCTGGGCGCTCTGGCCGGGCAGGCTCGGCTGAAGTGTTTGCGGGGTGGATTGAAGTTGTCCCGGCAGAGGCACGTTTTGCTGATTACCCTGATAGCCGTAGGCCTGACCGTACTGAACCGCTGATTAAACATTACCGAACATTTATTACGCAAAAGACTCGGTGAGTTTCAATAATCTCATGCACCAGCGGGATAAATTGTGTTTTTTTCCCTTAATCGCGGAGTTCTATCAAACTCGACTGTACCATCTTACATAAGTTTCATTGTTGCAGCAAGATAAATCTCGGTCTACACGCGATCCGCGAAAGTACAAAGTGGTATATACGTTCTAGTGTGAGAAAAAAAGTGTAACGAAGAATCGACGTCGTACAGCGTGCGACTAGCGGCGATGTAGAGTGCAACCGAGTTTATTACGAGCTCATGCCCGGTATGAATTTCTCACGTCGTCATTGTTCGCGGTGAGATATACAAGTATAATGTGCGCGTGTTATATCGTCGGGGATTCTTAGGCGGCTCGTTGGCTTGGTTTCTCGTAGTATATCGATAAATCATTTACCATAGGGTAAAGGTGGGGAATATGGCCCGGTCCATATATCATTGATTTACGTGTTAATCGAGGTGGGCCATATTCACCACTTTTGCCCTAAGTATTTTTCAAGTATTGCTGCGTATTGAAAATAGTCGGGGATTCTTAGGCCACTCATTGGCTTGGTTTCTCGTTGTGGATCGATAAATCATTTACCATAAGGTAAAGGTACCAATGATCGGACGGTTAAGAGCAGCCTAAGATTGCAGCAGATATTAATTTATCAAGAACATTTTTTTTCTTGAAATAACCGAAACCAATATCAAGCTGATAGTTTCTAGTTTCCAAAAGTCACCGGTTAATTATAAAA
>JAPYZC010003193.1:0-21782 GCA_030522665.1 Ichneumoninae sp. A BG-2022a | reverse complement strand
GTGTAGCTAAGTCGGCTGCGGACGCACTGGAAGTTAGGTAGCTTAGTGAAGTGCGGGTAGGGAGTGATAGGGGGGAAAGGGACGGGTTACGTAAAAACCTGAGGAGGGTATACGATGGAACATACACAATAGAAGAAAAAAAATACATAACCCGTCATGGAAAATTGTAGAAAACGATCAATCGTGATCAATATTTTGTGACTTTGAACCCGCCCACGGTAGCTTTTGAAAATCTGTCGTCAGAGTCGATCATCGCCTTTAACAGGAAACAAGTTTTTGCGTGAGTGCTCGTCGAACGTTTTCAATGCAGTGTGCTTAGTAGACGCTACATAGGTAAAAAAAGAGGATTTATGTCTGCGGTACGTGCACGTGAATAATTACAAATTCATAACGTAAACCACGTGTCATCATCGATGACGATCGTCGGCGCCGGCGGAACTTAACGGGGCAGGTGGGACCGTGTCACTGGGACTGGAAATAGTGATTATTCGCGAGTGGTTTTCCTTATTATGAAAATCAAGTTATGGTAATGCGGGTGTGTATCGCAGTGCGAAATCGTGTTTCTCCCCAGGCACACATGATCTCATTCTCGGATACTGTAGCACGTTTTCATCACGCGCGTTCCGTATGGCACATCTCACGCATCTGTCAGTTTCCTTGCACGATAAAAATGTTTAATTATGAAATCCAATTTTCCACGTTGGGAAACAAGTTCGGATACCCTCCTCAAATGAATGAGCCGTGCATTGGATTTAATGAATTTTTCATTTAAAAAAAGTGTAAATAAAAATACGTGGATCACTGTCGAATTATAGTCCGTATCATTTGGCGTCGATCTATAACGTGATATAAACACGCGGTGGCACATGTGGCCCGTGTGAAAGGCGCTGTGTGATATGTTTCCAAGGCCGTGCGTTGTTTCGCTCTCCCGCAGCTGCATTCAACAAATCCTTTACGCATATATGAACAGGCACCGGTTATTAATCCTTGATGCAATTCGAGTCGCGGTCTCCCGCGGCAACGCCGAGTTAATTAGCTTTAAGAATTACTAATGTTCACGGAAACCGTTGTCGCGTGCATCTAAATGTCCGCGCATTATCCGCGAGGTGTGCGGAAGATACGGTGGAGCTGCGGATGTTTCGCAAATGCAAATGAACAACGATATACTATATACGTAGGATGAAATGTGACATAGCTGCATTAATTTCCAAAGGACAAATTGCTCTGAACACGATTTTAACGTGCTTGCATTTCGGTGACACATGTGTCTCGGTTAGTGTAAAATATTGACTATAAATCGTCGCGGCAACATTTTTTTTAACAATTATAGTTAAAAAAGCCTTATGCCAATTACCCGCGGCCCAGAAAAATTGGCACACTGAAAAAAAAATTTGCTTGCGGGCTGCCGAAGAAAAAAATGTTTGTTTCAATTCTACTTTCGATTCTTACAATTCCATATGATATTGAAACAACGACAGCAAGACTGTCAAGGTAACATTTTATCGTTTCAATCCGGTATGAAATTGTACGAATGAAAGTAGAATTGAAACAACGTTTTTACTTCATTGGCAGCCCGCAAGCAAATTTTACTTAATTCAATGATATTTTTTTTCTGTACAAGCATTTCTCCAAATCGTCCCGCGGGCAGCGATAAAGTTTTCCGCAAAATGCTATTTTTCACTGAAAAAAACTGTCCATCATCAAGAGTGTTTTCGAACCAAGGATATTCCAAGCGATGGAAAAATGCCGGAGCTTGGACGGTTTTCGATGTTACCGTCCGTGACGAGGGAGACCGACAGCAGGTCGATTCATTTTTATTTTACCTTACAGCAGCGCCGATAACGACGGTGTCAGCGTGAGAGATATTATGCGCGAAAGAGTTTTAGTACAAAGTTATTTTTTTTTATTTTATTTTGCTGCTTCAATCTCGTCGACTTCTCGGAAATGCAGTATGCGCGACGGAGTTTGAGACGCGCGTACAATGCCTATCGGAAGTAAATTGCTTATCAGAGAACTTATTCAAGTTCGACATTGTCGCCGATCGATGCAAACACTGCATCGATGCGGAGAGGCTTCCAGCGTTCAACGTCTTGATTACCCGGCTGAAAGGTGATTCAACGACAACACACGTTTCAATCATAGACACAATGGTAATGACGCTGGGGAGAAATCGGTTACACAAGAACATGATGATCTTCGCGATAGCGCGGAGCGTACGTGGCAGACTAATTGATTCACGGATCGCTGCCGTCGAATGTAGCGGTGTAGGCATTCGGCAATTTGGACTCGATTATGATAAATTTTTTTTGTTAGTCTCGGATCTGATAGCTGTATGAAAAAAACGTATCTCCAGCTTCTTCGAGCGCCACGGTCATGAGTCATGGATAACGGCGGAGTTCGGTAGAAAGAGCTCATTGAGTAATCTGTAAGCATGACGTTGGGTAAAAGTGGTGAATATGGCCCACCTCGATTACCACGTAAATCAATGATATATGGACCGGGCCATATTCCCCACTTTTACCCTATGTGCTCTTCTAGATCTGGGCGTAGGGGAGACCGGGGCAAAATGGCACAGCGGGGTAAAACTGGACAGCGTGGGCAAAACTCAATTTCCCAATGATCTTTGGATGCCCCATTTTGTCCCAACGATACATCCGGATTTTCAACTCCGTTTTGCCCCACGTGCACCATCGCCACCATCCACAAGTTATTCTAGAATTGAGTTTTGTCTCATTATCCCGTTTTGCCCCGGTGTACCATTTTGCCCCGCGCTCCCCTACATCCAGAAACGGTATCGTTCGGAGAAAATGATTTTTTGTCATAAACCCCTCTCCTGCCCTCTCAACTAGGAAAGTTGCGATCAATGATCTCCGTTCGGAGTACCCGAGGGTCTGACCCGATTATGAAACAGTTTCACACATGCAGCTATAGGTGCGCGCGGAAAGTAAATTTTTTCCGACGACCTCGTTCCCCCGCCGACGCTCCGCAAATATGATTAAACGTACCGTGATCCACAGGATAAAGTGCTCAAGGTTATTAATTTTTTTCCTTTTATTTCTCCCGCAGAAAAATCCACTACGACGACGTACGCGCGACTCTCCGTAATATCCGTGAGATGCGGGCGGACAAGGAGTTAGTTGCAGAATGAGTTATCTCGAAGTTGTTGGCCAGTGGACACGAGACACGCCCAGCTATTGCACCAGCACGATAAAGTCATAGCGATACCGGTTGACGGTCGTTCAGACTTATATGTAAGAATTCCTCTGAACTCGTTCAGTTTTTACAATGCTGCATAAGTGCAGGAAAAATGAAGTCATAGGTGAAATATGTTACGTCTTATTTGAAAATTTCACGTTTTTCACCGGAAGTGACATCATACCCGAAAGACGTCACTTCCGGTCGAGAAGTAATATTTTCAAACCGAACTCCCATATTTCATACGACGAAGAACCAATTTTTTTTTCAAGGCAAAACTGGCAAGGTGATATGTTATCGTTTCAATCCGGTATAAAATTAAACGAATTGAAAGTGGAATTGAAACAACATTTTTTGTTCATTGGCAGCCTGCAAGCAAATTTTACTTGGATCAATGATATTTTTTTTCTGTGTGAGTTTCTAATTATTGCATTTTATTAATACTGTTTTATGAGTGATTTATCATGTGCTTTCTTATGCGGCAGAGTTCATATTTAATTCCGACATTCCCACGACGAATCCACTCACAGGATACTCGGAGATTCGACATCCGGACGGTGCATCGACCGATACTCATCAGTGGAAAAAGAGTTAAATCTTGAAATCGTGAAAATGACTACCGGAAAGAGTGACAAGTCCGACCAGTTCATAAGTGTCAGCAAAGATGGATGCAAATTCGAGCCGTCGGAGAGACGGCGGATAATGAAGAACATCCTGATGATAGGAGTCGCTTTCATGGTGCACTTCACGGCGTTCATGGGTGCGAGTAATCTTCAGAGTTCGGTGAACGCCGACGAGTCGTTGGGCACGTTTACTCTCGCCTCGATATACGGAAGTCTCATATTCAGTAACATTTTTCTACCGGTACTGATGATAAGGTGGGTAGTTCTCTGTTTTTTCGCGTCACCACTCATCGACATCATAAATCGAATTTCACTATCGCGCTTGGATGCGATCAATCACCCGAAGACTCAGCAGGGTCGTTCATTCGCCGCTACGCGTTATTTCACTTTAACGACCTCGTATAATTCAGGGAAAAAGATAAATTATATCCGTATCTCGTTCGTGGGTGTAACCGGGAGTGTGAGGTACCGAGCGATGGGGACTAAATTTTCCCGGCGCGTAAGTCAAAAGCTGCGCGCAAACTCTTATGACTACTAATGACCGGTCTGGCGCAATTATTATGTGCTAGACTGTCTGTTGACAAATTTTACTGTTAGAGCTGGATACTCCGGTTATCTTCAGCCATTCGTCACTTCCTCGCTCTCGCTCTCATCTTCACTAACGAAAATTAATCTTACCGACAGCTCGTTGGTAATTTCCGGTATTAATGTCCACGTCCGGGGAAATATTGAATTTCCAGCTGGCTGGGATGCAAATGGACAATATCCCTTACGTTTATTGCGTACATGCCCTTCATAGCAGCACAATTCTATCCGAAGTTCTACACGATGATCCCGGCTGGACTTGCCGTTGGACTCGGCGGTGGACCCCTATGGTGCGCGAAATGTACTTATTTGACTGTCGTTGCCGAAGCTTATGCCACGGTCTCGGATCTCGGCGCGGACGTCCTCGTGACGAGATTTTTCGGTCTGTTCTTCATGTTTTACCAAATGGCACAAGTGTGGGGAAACCTCATTTCATCAGCGGGTACGTGATATTTATATTACCACTACGCGCATCTCTCTGTGTCACCCAGTGGAGTAAAGTAATTATAAAAAAAAAAAAAAACTGAAAAATGTAAACATCTGCATAGCATGTACACTGTAGAGTTGACGTTAATGTGTTTCAACGTGCAAATAACTTTCTGTTACGCCCAGCCGAGTCGGATAAAAACATGAGAGCGAGCCCAAGGCTGATTCAACACATTAGTGACGAATGATTAATTGCATTTTTAATGTAAAAAACCATTGTATATTGTATTCATTATTAAGTAAATATTGTTATTATTATCAAGTATACGACAAATTGAGTTTTGCACTAACGACGTAAGATAGTTTGTAACTGATGTAACGAAAAAGTGACGGTGCATGTCGAGGATAGAAAAATTATGTTAATGATTACAGCGCGTACCTTTGACATTCGACAGAACGTTTCCATTTCCCACCGGCTTATCCACTTCATCCTACACAGATGTGCACTCAAACTTAGTTTTTATCGCCCGCAGTATTGTCTTATGGAATGGACGTTCTTCCCGCAAACGTGACATTGAACAGCACCATAGTCGCCGAGGTGTGTGGAGCTAATTTCTGCGGCGTTGCCGCCGGCGAGGCGGAAAATCCAAACTTGCACCCGCCCGATCGAGAGAGGATTAACCTCATATCCGGTATTTACTTAGCCTGCATGGTAGTGGCTTGTCTCATCGTGGCGTTCGGCGTTGATTCTTTATCCAGGTAATTTACGAACTATTGTTTTATCATGCTCGTCCATGAGTTACTTCGATCCCAATCTAGCATGACCGCAGTATAGGCAAGTTCTGGCGTTATAGACTGTGCAAAACGGATCCAATTATCCTCCGAACTCATTCAGTTCGCTTTCGGTAGGCATCCAAAGAGGAATATCGCTGCTGTAAAATGAGGATAATGGAGCGTTCATCCATCCGACGAATGCATATAACGATCGGTCGTTTGGACCGTTACGTCCAGAATCCCGACGATCCTGGCCCTTCGTCATTCTGAACCCGGCTTCCTGGAATTATCCGCTACCTAATCGTTCATTCCGCGAATACTCATATCATAATATTCCGATGCGATTCGTCGATAATCGTCACGACCCTGTACCATCGTCATCCGTAAAATTCTCATCGACGTATCGGTGCAAAAATAAAGTTTACATTGATTCGGCGCATACACGCGATGGCGCAACGACGGATGCGCCCCGTCAGTTCGATCGTAAAAATGAAAATGCCACGTACGTATTACGGGGAATCTGTTAATGGAATGTCTGGACAGTAAACTGGCGTTCTAGACGCGGAAACCCATTTGAAAAATGATATTCGCCCCGATACCGAGGATAGCCCGGAGAAAATAGATAACTGGGAGGTCTAACGACCGGGATTTAAAATCCATTCGTTCGGCAATTTTCCCCGCAGATACGACAGAGGGAGGACCGGATCGGCCACAGGACGGACGGGCTTCAAGCTCTTGGCAGTGACGCTGAAATTGTTGAAGGAAAAATGTCAGCTGCTCATCCTGCCGATAACAATGTTTATTGGAGCGGAACAGGCGTTTCTATTTGCCGACTACAATGCTGTAAATATTCCCTGTGTTATAAACCATATTGCACATTGCTGTACTTCGTACTGTGTAGTTTTCTGTTTTTCTCATATTTTTCTCGGTACATTTTATGTTCCTACCGTACGCAACATCGCATCCGTGGCTTTTATTATGCAGGTACGCCGGGATCTCGATATGCAATGTATTGATACCGCTATGAACGTTTCCAGTCGTTTGTTTCATGCGCCTGGGGTATCAGCAACATCGGCTACGTAATGATCTGTTACGGGGTTGCGAACGCCATCGCCGCTTTGACGACTGGATCTGTCGTCAAAGTAACGGGCAGGGTTCCCGTTATGACGTTCGCCTTTTTCTTGCATCTGGCGATAATGGTGGCTCTGCTCATTTGGAGACCAACGCCGGAACAGGGCTCGATATTCTTCGTGATGTCTGGTCTGTGGGGTGTGTGCGACGCGATTTGGCTCGTCCAAGTAAACGGTGAGTTTCAGCCAAATATATCGTTCAACTTTGTTGCTTCGGAAAATGTGTCGGGTCGTGCAGAGGCCCGTTTAATGAACCTGCGAAGGGCGAAATTCTGCAGAAGTCAATATTTGTTTGGCTGCTTTAAAGTTTCTTCACCGAGTCAGCTTCCCGGGCTTCCCTTGCCGCGGTACCGAACTGTGGTCGTAGACACATGTGCGGTTGGAGTTGTTGAGAAGTTTTTGAAAACTTTTTGAAAAATTTCCCACAGCGAGCGGTGGTTGTTTAGCCTTTGACTGATATACGGTCTGCCGCACATTTGACCTTTGCGACCAGTTAGGTGTATCATGTTTCAAATTCACGTACGTGTGTTCGACCGTGATTTCATTTTTAGCATCAGCGATAATAATCTTCGGCGATTTGTGGCACATAAAATATCTCTTAAGGTTGTACTTGCGGACAGCGGAGCCCACGTGAGTTCAGAGAGAATTGGGAGAGGAATTGCGAACACTTTTTGATGAGATAAAAATCTGAAAAAAATCAACCATATCGGAGGTACTGAAAAGAATGACTTTGCAGAATAATAATTCCAAAATGTTATTAAAAAATTAATGAAAAAAAAAATGTCCCAACAAATCACCCGGCAACCTAACTTTTTTTTTATCATAACGATTTGGTAATTGTTTCGTGTATTTTCGTGTAATTTTTGAAAATTGCGTTTTTAGTTAATAAAAAACGTCATTTTCCAAAATTACACAAAATTCTGAACAGATTCATACGTTTTCGAAAAGATTAACAGATTGTTTTGATATGAACAAAAAGTTAAATTGCCGGGGGATTTGTTGAACAATTTTTTTTTCATTCATTTGTTAATAACAATTCGGAATTATTATTCTGCAAAATCATTCTTTTCAGCACCTTCCATATGCTTAATTTTTTTCAGATTTTATCCCATCGAGAAGTATTCGCAATTCTCTCTCAATTCTCTCCGAACTGACGTGGGCTTAGGCTGTCCGCTAGTACAGCCTTAAGACGCATAAGACATATATAAGATGTGAGAGTATACGAAAGAATGAAATTTGACAAAACTATCTGCCGAAGGTGCCATGACAAACAAATTCGTAGCTAGTAAATTGTTAACGGCAAACGAAATTTCTGAACAATTTTTCCTTTAAAGATAATTTTTCCAGATACAAATCTTTAATGTCATTGAAATCGCAGTTATCTGTTTTGCCGCTCACCAAGCTGTGAGGCTGTAACTCTTACCTACAGTTGCGAAATTGGACATGGTCAAATTTTTGATGATAATGTGAAAATCAGTATGTCCACTGCGGTAGAGTCGCAATCGCTTTTACCAGGCTTCAATAAAGCCGCTATTATCAACCGAACAGAGTCCCAGTGTTATCGACCGTCGGCCATTCTAAACGGCTTTCGTTTTTGTCTTTTGCAGCTCTATGCGGGTTGATGTTTCCCGGTATGGAAGAAGCGGCGTACTCGAACTTCCGGCTGTGGGAGGCAACCGGGTCGGTAGTAGCGTACGCATATAGTCCTTACCTGTGTACGTACATCAAGCTCTATATTTTGATGGGCTTACTCTGTCTCGGGGTTGCTGGATACGGCGTCATCGAATTTACTGGAAAAATTCGAAAAGTCATCGATACTGAGAAACCTGATTTCGAGCTTGTGTCAGCTCGTGACAGCTCGTGAATTGACCTACTAATCGGCGTTATCTCACTGTCTATATTCGTGTAATGGAAAGACTTTCTGATGTAAATAAATTATTTCTTCACTTGCCACCCGAGGTTTGACATATTTGGTAACAGGAGTACGTTCCTCATGGGTTCATTAATTCATGCATTTCTATCCCTGGCCACATTCGAGTTCTTTGACCCACTTCCCTGCGTCCTTAATTCACACGTTTCTGTAGCAGACTGCATTCGAGAGACGTTCCAGAGAAAAATTAAAGACGTTCTCTGTAACGTCACTGCAGGTTTGAAAATCTCACGTTTAAATAGAAAGTGACCTTACGCAGAAAAATTGAAACAATTTCGTAGTAATGTCACTTACAGTTTCCCCGATAATGGACCTGAAGCGACGGCATATGGGAAACACTCACTTTTAAACCGGAAATGATGTAACACTGAAAAATGTGTATAACTTCGTTGTAATGTCATTTCCGGTTTGAAAAACTGTTTTTATTTTTTTACCGGAAGTGACCTCATCCAGTAATAGGTATTTCAGTTTCGGATAAATGATGTTTCTCCTACCTAGCTTCATTTTGACAGGCATTAGTTTTGTCGTAAATGATATCCTATCATGTCGTTGCCATGGATAAAAATAAAAATAATGTTACTCTTTACGTCATTTCGCAGAAATCATTCTTTCGAATAGTATTTATCCGAAAATTAATTTATGACGTTTGACGTTTCGAAATTTAACGATTCGCGGAAATGAAGATTCGGAAAATAAAAAATTCGGCAAAATAACGTTTCGGAAGTTTGACTATTCGGATGAAGTGCATTCGGAAACATGATTTTCGGCTATACGACGATTCGGCCCATTGTAGTTTCGGAAAATGATTTGGCTCCAGAACTATCTTACACCCGAGATTTAGAACCCGACAAATTCCCGTTTTAAGCATTCAACCCGCCGAAAATAGATTTACCTACGCGACGAAATCCCGAAAGTCGATTCTCGTAAAAGGCAAATCTTTGAAAGTAGATTTTCCGAAAGAGTACATCCTCGGATGTCGATTTTCCGAGAGGGTAAGTCCCCGAAAGAAAAAATCTCTGAAAGCGAAAATCTGTGATGGATGGTCGCTTCGGTCTTATGTATATTGATGATAATTAAAAGTTGAGATCTTTGTTAATTTCTTTATTAGATAGAGCTTTTATTCGGGAGAGTGTACCATTTACAACGAGTTTGAAATGGAATGAAAAGTTATGCGCCTAAACTGAGCGGTTCGCCATTTGTTGCATTTTATAAATTTTGGAGTTTTCATCGTTCGAGACACTCATTTTTCGGATTTTTTACCTTTCAGATTTTTACTATTTCTTATAATCTTTGGATTTCTACTATTCGCAGTTTTTATTTGTCGGCTTTTCACCTTTCGTAGTTCCGAGGTAGCGTCTTTATCACCTATAGTAATTCTAAATTGTTGATTACCCTAACTCTCGTGATTTCAAGTTGTTGATTTTCTGACCTTTCCGTATTTGTCCTCTTTTGGATGATTTTTTTTTGGACATGTCTTGCTATCGTGACTCTCTCTGTTGAGAGTAATATTAAATTTTCGAACAGTTGCTTATTCCCGAATAATTTTTTACTGTACACTGAGAGAAGGATCTAGTAAAAGCTACCGATCATCTAAGAAAAAGTGCCATAGCTCATAAAATAGCAGGGAACTAGGGCGTCACGTATGGCCAAAAGTGTCAGATTTTCCAAGAATTTTTACCATAACTTCTACGAAAAATTCTTATAAATCCGGTACTTCCTACTATAGGTGGCGTCCTAGTTCCCTAATACTATGTGCTATGGTAATATCTGTCAAACGATATGGTCATATTTACAAGATCCTTCTCTCAGTGTACCGTATCAAGTCCGGAGTTCTAAGATTATCAATAATTGAAATTTGATTCTTGCTACTGTAGCTACTTCATCCATCGGTGTTGATCTTATCTGGTTGGTTGTCTTTCTAGCATTAATTCATTCGCATTTTACTATTTCGACAGATCGAGGCAACCGTTTTGAAAAAAAGAATTTCCGGATTATTTCAAGTAGCGAAACAAAATTGATAATATAGCCGCTCTGCTTATTTAGCATTCGGGACTTTAACCTCACGCCCAGGAAAGGGGGTAAAAGAACATTTGTAATACAGCTCAAATGTATTTGGGATTCATCAAAACTATTATAGAAAATAGAGAGGTGACATATTTTAGGATTTGTACCACAATATAAGTTTTTATTTTATTCTTGTGGACATCTACTAGATTTTACACAGGTATTCGCTTAACGACTAAATTCATTTTTTTCATTAAATACGTAGCGTAATGTTACATAATTTCTAGGCGCTAACATTCAATCTATCAACTACGTCATTATGCTAATTGTATACTTATGTGCTGAATTTGCCGAGAGCCGAACACGGTCCCTGTGGTCTTGAGTTGCGAGCATTTCGACACATTGACGAGACAAACATCTCTTGCTCTCATACTTTTGTTCGGGTATTTATGCTCTTTATACTTCATTAATTCCTGAACTCTCGCTCATGCGCGAGACACTCTCTTTCCTCTACGGGATAGTTGACCTTTATATCGATTGTTGAATTCTTTTTTTATTCATTTATTTCGTAGCGTCATTAAATTTGCTGATTGTGTTGTAAATACTAGCTCAACTTACGCGACGTATTTACATTCCAAATATTCGCAGTAAAGTTAGTCGTTACATTTTTATAAAACGTAGTAGGAACCTTGGTTTCGCCGGGCAATGTTTCAGAAACAGTTTCCTCTCTGTTATTCGGAAGTTTTTCGATATACTCTATATATATATATATATTTATTTGTATGTATATATAACGATTTGTCAGGCTGTCGTAGCGGATAATTTAGATCGGTTATTTGAAGTAAAAGCTTGTGTTTGCCGCCAGTCTGGATAATTTAGCTGGGAACTGCTACGAAACATTGGCCCGTGGATCTATCTTCCTTAGAAATATGACACTCACGAATACAATTCACATTTTGTTTTATAATAATACTCACGTTGATATTCTCGTAATAAACCACTAGATATATAATGTTCACGAAGAAAATACACATGATCTCTACTCACTTTGTTTTATTTTTTCGTTCTCTCATCTCTGTATCATAACAAAATTTAATAACCGGAATATCTCTGTACAAACATTTCATCTTTTTTTTCGTTAATTATTTTTCATTATCAAAAGGACAACATACGTCTCGACGTAATTTGGATCAAAATTTTGAATTTTGAATATCGCCACGCTCGTCAATCTTTATAATACAATTTTTTTTATTTTTTGTTATGAACATATTTTCTTCGTTCAATTTCGTCCGAAACGTGAACTTCTAGGTACGCCCATTCGACATCCTCAAATTTATTATCAACCATGTAAATTTTCTTTGCATGAGTCTAGCTATTTAATAGCTATTATATACGAAAAGATACCTCAATATTACAATGCCTAAGTTTTTTTTTGTATATACATGCTATTCGCGTTTCTGCAGCAGCTA
Organism: Ichneumoninae sp. A BG-2022a; assembly: GCA_030522665.1. Taxonomy (NCBI): domain Eukaryota; kingdom Metazoa; phylum Arthropoda; class Insecta; order Hymenoptera; family Ichneumonidae; species Ichneumoninae sp. A BG-2022a. Next base: position 9,646 of record JAPYZC010003193.1, on the reverse strand, counting down.
CGCTGTAGTTTGTGTTATTTTCAATTTTTGTTTGTCCCTCTCGTGGTAAATTTCGACATGCAGCTCAAATTTACGGGAGTCGCGAGTATACAGATATTACGATTTTTTTTTTTTTTACTTTTTTTAAATTTCAAACGGGTAATTTATTATAATATGCGAGGCTACGTGCGAAATACTAGAGAATACTTGTCAGACCTCAACGCCACTACCGTCCATCCAAGAGCATACTCAAATCTGCTGGCACATCGGAATACATTTTTTTTCGATGATAAGCCCATTTTTTGAAATTGATCGTCCGGATGCACCGGCACGTGGGAGTTTTGGACACGAAACGCGTATTTTCAATATGGCATGGTAAATGCGGACTAGCGTTCGGGGAAAGTAATTTTTTTTATCCATCGTCCCTCTTTTTGTTTTGTTTATTTGTTATCTACGGTTTCTTATAGAGATTAGATATACAGTTTTGTGAGCGCGGGAAGAAGGGTCTCTACATTCGTTCGTAGCATACTTTCACAGAATAATTTATTGCAGTTTTCTTACTATTCAATTTTCAATTATCCTTAAATATCTGCATAATCTAGAGAGTCTTTGAGCTTGCAGAACGTATTCGATCGGACGATCCAGTGGACCGAGGTGACAAAAAAAATGTACAGTTCGTGTATGAATTGTATATTTAAATTATGTACACGGTGTTTCAGAATTAGCACAAAAAAAGAGTAACATTATATTCAGGATTCAGATTCGAAAAAGCTTTTCATTTGGCAGAAATAATTACAAGCACAAAGCTTTCGAATTATAAGCCGTAAAAGTTCAGTCAGTTCGGACAGTACGATAGGTAGAGCGCACGTCGCTAAAGCGCAACTTCATTGACTGAAATTAAACTGCTCTTACTCGGAAACTGTGCAGTCTAGAAAATTCTTCCAAAGGGAAAGTTTCCTTAGTATTTATGAACACCCTGCATTTGTGTCTTATCAAATTTTGCAAACACCGCACATAACTTAAATGTACAAATTGTACATCATCCGTACATTTTTTATTTTTCACCCGAAGCAGGACATAACATTAAACTTCGATTCGACACAGTCCCTTTTCTTTATACTTCATTCAATTCTCATTGTAGCGCAACCACTTATCACTTACTCGATCCTTCGGCACGTCGATCGCTCGAGAATCAACAGTTTTCAATAAATAATAATGGTCCGAAGCCTGTCGATTTGTTTCAACTTCCTCTTCGTCATCTTCGTCGTGTGTGTTTTTATTTATTTTTTTATTTTCTTCATTATATCATATAATTATGTAGACATACGAATCACGAGTAGTAATATCGATAAAAATTATTTACATATAATAAACACGCGTATACGTTTTCGATCACAATGTGCGTGGTGAGCGTCGTATGTAATCTCATGATATTCGTCGTTTAACTGCGGACGGCCTTGAAAAGCGCGCGAGTAGATTTATTTGATGCTTCTCTATTAGCGGGAAGGAAAAGAAAAGAAGAAAATCACGTTCGAGCGTACATACGCAAAGTTCGAGACGGCTCGTTACACTTTTTTTTCGTACCAACACAGATGGGGTTCCGAGGTTCTTGTTACCGCACGATGAACATGGATTCGTCATTTGAGTTTTCATCATCTCCGCGCTGTCGTCGACCGGACTTTGGTTCACCGTTCGATAATCGTCGAAACGCAATTACGATAAACCAACGCGCGATTTTTCGGTTCCGCCGACGCAACAGCGGAGCACAGAAAGATTTCGTCATATAACGCCAGATCTGCCGACAAGCAGTTCGAAGATTGTCCCGAGCTGCCACTTTGCGCTGGAAACTGAATGCTCGATCCGGGCGTCCGTTTCAGCAATACCATTGATATCTTCATCGATTATTCTCGGTACATTCGTTTATGCGGTCGTTCCTTTGACTCCCGTTATCATCTTCACCGTGTTCTTCAGGGCCTGCCTCTTGTTGCAGAACCAGATTCTTATCACCTCGCGCTCGTAGCCCAACTGTTGGGCCAGTATCGTGATCTCGTTTCCTGCAATCATAAATGGCGAGAACATAAGGTTATCGACCTTCGTACGTTGCCGAATCTTCCTGGATTTTGCGTACGGTCCGTCGAGTTTCTTACCGGAGGGATGAGTGTTCGTCTCGAAGTGCGAGTTCAGCAGTTCCAAGGCTTGGGGCGTGAACGACGTCCGTCTTTTTCGCTTCTTGCTCGGCTCGACTCCGATGAACTCCGTCAGATGGTTAGCCCCGCTCTTGTACCTGCAATCACGGACACTACTCTCACTCAAATTCTGGCGACTGCTCATCGCACGCTGCCGAAAGATCAGTTTGCTACAAATTTGTAAAAAAATAAATAAATAAGAATAAAAAAAAACAAGTACAATGAAAAATTAAACGGATAAACTTCGAGAGGGTAAAGAGAGAACGGAATTCCTCGTGTCATTGTGACAAACGCCGTCAACCTTTCACACAGCCGGGCGGTGCGAACGGCACGGTCAGGATCCCGAGTTCGGGATGTTCGGGGCGCCGTAAATTTATGTTTTTAATTTAGCCCCGAGGAATGACCAACTGTCGGGGTAACTGCCCGGGTGTTGCAAACAGAATAAAAAGGATGACGAAAAAAAAAGTACAACGTGAATTAGCATCCGCCGGGAATATTTCGTTGAATTCGCGAAAAACAATATGCTAATGCGAGCAGAAGTTGTCGGGGCGCAGGACGGTCGGGGGAGGAATGAGGCGGAGGGGGGGGACGGAACCGATGGCCCGGAAGGGATGGCCTCGGAAGAACGAGATAGGATGTAGTTCTCGAAAAGAACAAGGTGCTGTAGTGAAAAGAAAAAAAAGCAGTAAAATGCAGAGGAAGAAGAAGAAGAGGCAGAAGAAGAATAGAGGCGAGAGCGAAAGACGGAAAGGCAGAGAGAATCGCGTCGACGACGTTGGCGATGGCGGTGGCGGCGAAGGTGGCAGCGATGCCGGTGGGAGGAGAGAGTGCAGCAGCCAGCGAGGGGGTGGGGGAGAGGGGGTGGGGGGAGGGGGTACATCAGAAACCTGATTTTAATTAGTCCACAGTTTAATTACTCGGCAGATAAATCGTGCACGTGCACCGCATAAACCAGCCGCTTTCATTTTTCCCCGCTGGGCCCGGCAGTGTTGCGAGAGTCCGGGACGTTTATACATAGCGATTCCCCGAGAGAGCCGAGCCACACGGTCGCACTTAACTTTTACGCTTCGAGAATGCGGGATGGATAATTGTTGCTGTCCGCGAAAAAATTGCATCTTCGCGGGTCCTCGAGAGCGGCGGATCGGCGTTTAAGCGCGAATGTCCCGATGGCCCGAAGATCGTTCCTGTGTCTCCGATCTCTCGCGGCTACCTCCTCGGTATTCCTGTACGCGAAACGACGGTTACCAACGCACACTGCTATTCTATTCGAACTTAATGTCATTCCGACACTGGCCCGGAGGCGTGAATTCTCGCATTAACTAGATGGCCGATCGTGTTGCCGATGCCGGTTCCATCCTCGCTCTCCCTCCTTCTGCGCATAATATGAAGCTATATCTCGGCAATATCAATCGATAAACAAGAACTCCATACGGTATTCAAAGATATCCGGCAGGATATCTCGGTCGCGAGAGATAGTGGCGTTGAATACATTTACATGCGGCAGACAGTACCGAGAGGCGTGATATATAAAGCGGAACCCCTGGTCATATGCGTCGATCAAATGGTATATCATCCAGATAGCGATTTCAACGAACCTTCTCCGCTCCCGACACTTTTTGATTCCGTTGCTCACAAAAGAAAAGTCCTTCCAAAAATATAAAGTATATCCTTGAAAAATCATTTGGAAACTAGAAATCTACTCAATAAACGTCCATCTAATTTACCCAGAACATGACATAAATACTGGTGGCTACGTGAAAAAAATATTTGTGATCAAAATAAATTCAAAAAGTTACTTTTCAATGCTTTTCATAGCATAGATATCTGGAAGACAATGGAATAACTCAATTTTTGGCAACATATTAAATTATATTGTTATTATAAAGAACCTCACAGTATATAGATTGTCGATTTTAGTTTTCCGTTCTTAATTTGAATATATTGTTGTGGCACTTTGTAGCGTACACTTTATCTCTTTATATCTGTTGTCTATTATCTATTTTAACTCTTTATACATATAGTATTCTTATCAAAATAAGAAAGGAAGACTGAAAACGATACTTGTATACTCTGAGTCTCGTTTCAATTGAATGATGAATTGAAATACTTATCGACAGTGTTATAACACACACGCACATGCACAAACAGACACACCCACACACACACGCATATTCTATTGTATGATATTTTCGTGATATTGGGGGCCAAATTTCCGGGACCAATTTTCCGGGGGCTAATTTTCCTGTTACCGCTCAACCACCATTCGATTGAATCAAGCATTGAGATGGGATTTTGCTATCCATAAAAAAAAATCCATGCCTATCTCAGACGCTTCGGAGAACTTCGACGCAACGATCTCCTGCGGCGCCGTCCAGCGAAAGACAGCCGACTCTCCCCGTACCATCGGATCGCCGATACCGCCGATCGGCTCTCGTTCGATCTCGCCGCGTCGATCTCCATGCGCAACTATTTTCCCTCTCGTTAATTAACATTCCCCGTATTTATTAGGATGCGACTCCGCAATTAATCAGGTGGATTCAATTAGCGAATTACCAATTAGCACGCACGCGCGGGCTTTCGCACGGTCGGTTGTTCAACGCCGGGACATTGCCCGAGATCCTGTTGGATGATTACGGATTAATCGCGCACACGGAATACGATAAGGCTGTGTACTGTTCGGCCGCGATGATGTTACCCCCTCGCCCCCCGAAGCCCCCGACCCACCGGTCGCCGATCGACTCTGGCCCACGGGTGTCGACAGTTCGCTCAATGAAATTATCGTTCGTGGTATGCACGCGCATGCAACGGCTATGTGCATGACTCGATGACGCTCGCGACGCGTTGACCTATCGCCCACCGAACAGCCTTTACCGAGCTTACGAGATTTATTTTGTGCGGTCAGAAACCAAACCACCCCACCCAGGGCACTTATTCTCGAGGCTTCCCTCGTTTCAGCGGTTTTGGCACATCGTTGGAACACCGTCGAACATTTCTTTGGGGTTTGAGAAAATTTCCATGATGCGAGATAGGAAAATCAGTGACACCAATTGAAACGACGAATTTTCTAATGTGAACATTCGAACTTCCGGTTTGAAAATCTCATTTTTCGAGCGGAGGTGATCTCACACCGGAAATAAGTCACTTCCGGTCCGGAAATCTCATTTTTTTTATAAACATGGGAAATCCAATTTTTCGACGGGAATTTTTCCACGGGAGCGTATTTCCATTGTGACGTCACTTCCTGTCGAAAAATTAGATATTCAAACCGGAAGTGACGTATTTCCGTTATGACGTTACAATGGGTCGAGAAATAAAATTTTCAAACCAGAAGTGACGTATTTATAGTATACCTATAGAAAGGTCAATTTTTGCTTTCTAAATTCCACAGTTCATAGCGCGGGCGCGAAGCACCTGAGCCACGACAATGTGCCAGTTTTGTATTATCTCGATACCAACTACTTCTTTATTTAGAGAATATTTATGAAATTATCCAATGGAAGTAATATATAAAAAAAATAATTTTGCAAAAGCAGTAATTCGTAAGAAATAAATAAAATAAAAATAAAACAAATAACATAATTTATTTTTAATTCTCACCTCTCCTCAGCTTCTTTCATCCACCTCGCGAGTACCGGTTTGATTTTCTGTGCGCTCTTCGGTGTAATGTCCAGTTTCTCGAACCTAGAGCCAACCAATCGTTTGGTATTATTAACTTGAGCGATTATCGTACGGTAGTCTCTCGCGAGAACCGCTTTGTCCCGCAAACGATATGTATATATATAAAAAATACATAAAAAAAATAAACTAAATAAAGGAGCACTAAGAGTCATGCATCGAATCGGTAACAGGACATTGACAATGCGTGCATGCGTGTAGGTTTGGTGATACCGCGTATGATGTTGCCAACGCTGGTGTCGTCGTATAATTTTTATTAAATATAAAAACAAATTTCGCGATACGATAAAACTTTCCTCACAGTTGGAATCACATGTTTTTCAGTGTGACGGATAACAAAGATATAGAGATCGATAGAATACAATTGTCAAACGTGCTTTTAGACGCTCAACTTTTACAGAACGAGTCTTTCGCGTGTTGGCGACACCATGCCCAAGCTTGCCAATGCCCTGGCTCGATGAGAATATATAATATATAGATATATATATATGTAGAAAAGAGAGAGAGAGATATACAGAAAGATAGAGAGTAATAGAGATATTAAAGAGAGTTATTTTAATTTCGAGAGTGCTCCTTATCATTCGCCACGCGAACGACGATTAGAAACCATTAAGATCGGCAACTGCAGCTATACCCAAAATCGTATCTACCGAGGGGATCAAATCGGGGCGGAATGGTGATACGGATGGGATTTACGTTTACGCACATCGACAGCAAGATGAGAATTATGAATGAGACCACAGAATGAGATTTCTCTGCGATCTATCGATTATTCGTAAAATTATCGATCGGCAATCGAGGCGCAACATTTCGTCCGCGAAACACCGTACCGTTCGCGCAATGCCCATTCCATTCTCACGGCTGTTCTTCATTATCGTAATCGTGCGCAGCCTCCGGATCGCGAGATCGACGAGTACGAATGTATTCGCTACATCTTGTACATGTACACAAGTACATATGTATATTTTTGTTTTCTGGGTATAACTGCAGGAAAATGGAATTAAATAATTTAAATATTTTTGTTTTTTTTTTCGTTTTAAAAAATTTCACTTTTAGATAAATTAAGTAGCATGAGGGTTGAACGTACATAGCTTGCTGCTGAGAGGCAATCTGCGAGGCAGCTACACTGTACATCTGGGAAGCCAGGGCACTGGGGAACAATCACCAATGCTTAAGTTAGTCGAAACATAAGAATCCGACGGGTCGTTCTATCGCACTGTGACCGAATTCACGGCGGCGGATATCAATTATTCGCTCTTTCGTTAACCAGGCGCTCTACGAGATTTCTTCGGTTTTCCGCAAGACCGCGTTGTCCCGGTGCCGTAAATACCGCCGCGGTGAATGCAGTCGCGATAGAAATTATTTGTTTGACTGAATAATTTTTTTAATAAATCGAATCTATTATTGTACTTTGATCTCCGCTCTATCCAGACGAAATTTTTAATGCTGACCTTTCTGCTTCCATTTTATTTCCGCTATTTTCGATAATAGCGGAATGATCAGATTCGAATGTTTTTTGCAAAAAAAAAAATTTTTGAGCACTGGGTTACTCTTTGCAATAAAATTTTTGTCTCGTTTAATTAAATCATGAGAGCTAATTATCTCATGCGATTTCCGGTGATTTCATTCGATCGACGAAGATTTCACGGAACTCTTCATCATTGCGTTATTAAAGTCCGATCGGGCAAGTCCCTTATTTGTATAGTCTTAGGGCTCTTTGCTCACCGGCATATTGCGCTTTGACTGTAGGCTGGTCCTTCGGTGACACTGAGAGCCTGGCCAACCTGTGTCTGCGTCAGACCCAAGGACAATCGTCGCTGCTTAAACACTTTCGCGAACTCTTTGATCTCGTCCAGGTTTATTCCATCGACAACGTTGTTCGTGGCTTCGTTGATCGTCGGTTGGTCTGCAAAGAAACCCATAAGTCGACTGATTAATCCTTTGATCAATATTCAAAAAGTGGAATTCCGCATGCCGAGAACCGACCGAGCCGGGAATCGCATCGATTTCGGTCCGCGATCTGGTGTTCGCGCGAACGAGGGAAACCCGTCGCGTGGAGATAATCGCATTTTTCACAGGCAACGATCGGTACGGCAATCTGGGATTGCGCTGGCGTATGCGCGTGCACGAAATAAACCAAGGGAATATCGCCGACCCGTCGATCAACGAAAATCGAGCGGTGCTGACCGGTCAAATCGGAAAAACTCCAATCGGGCAAATTCGTTTTGCAAGATACTGCATGAAAATCAACAACGATGCACCTGCGACGGAAAAGAATTAATGTTTCCTCATATAACGACTAATGTGTACCGGACGGATAGGGTTGTTGCCGTGGACGAGAAACGCGACTTGGGATATCCAGAAAAAAAGGAACGAAGTAACGGTCGGTCGTTGGGCTCACGGGTGATGGACGATTGTTTCATTAAGGAGGGAGCTCGCTGCGCGCTGACTTCGCATAAGTTCGACAACAATAAGAGAAAATTGTAAGTACTTCTTGATGAGGTAAAAATCTGAAAAAAAATCATGTATACTAAAGGTACTGAGAAGATTAATTTTGCATAATAATAATTGCAAAATGTTATCAACAAATTCATCGAAAAATTAATTGTTTAACAAATCACCCGGCAACAAAACTTTTTTTTTATGAAAATGATTCGTTTATTTTTCTAAATATGTATGAATTTTTTCAGATTTTTAAGTAATCGGTGATTTTTTATTTTTTTTTATAGAACAAAAATCAACGATTACTTAAAAATCTGAAAAAATTCATACATATTTAGAAAAATAAACGAATCGTTTTCATTAAAAAAAAAGTTTTGTTGCCGAGTAATTTGTTAACCAATTAATTTTTCGATGAATTTGTTGATAACATTTTTCAATTATTATTATGCAAAATTAATCTTCTTAGTACCCTTTAGTATATATGTTTTTTTTCAGATTTTTACACTATCAAGAAGTATTTACAATTTTCTCTTATTGTTGTCGAACTTATGCGAAGTCAGCGCAGCGAGACTCCCTCCTTAAATCGAAATGACGGAATATCATACGACCCGTCGATCAATGAGAATCGAGCGGTGCCGACACCGGTTAAATGGGAAACTCGAAATGGAAAATTCGTTTTGCAAGTTTCGGCGTGAAAATCTGCATCGCCGCAGCTACGATGGAAAAAAATTAATGTTTCCTCACATAACGACTAACGTGAACCGGACAGATACGGCTGTTGCCGTCAACGAGAAACGCGCGCCGACTTGGGATATCGAGAAAAAAAAAAGAAATTCCCTACGTAACGGTTCACCGAGCAACAGAGGCTATTGAACGTCGTTAGGCTCACGGGTGATGGACGATTGTTCCATTGAATCGGAATGACGGAATAAGCTGCTCCGCGCGCGGTCGGTGATTGTGAATTATCGGGACGGGTTCGCGAGAGGTGGACCTCCTTGGAGTCGCACAGTTTTCCCCCATTCAGGACAGCGGATAATAATCGTCATGAGGACTTTATGACTGTCGCTTCCGCGAAAACTGCCGTCCCGGGGTTTTCTGCTCGCCTGTCAATAATTATTACAGCAATAATAGCAATGATAGTTGGGTGAGACGGAGCAGCAGTTACAGTGGAATACCTTAGCGCGATGAGACGCTTCTCGCGGCTGTCTCATCGATCATTATTGTTTCGCCGCAGCATCTACAATTCCACGGCTTCGCGATGCCTCCACTGATAAAAAAATACGGTTGAATCAACTAAGATTCGGGCAGGGACGTTCAAATAAATATTTACTTGGTCGAACAAAATATTTTAATGACTCAACAAT